>JAAAIY010000429.1:0-18491 GCA_016098105.1 Actinomortierella wolfii
AAAGCCTCAAGCAGGCCCTTGGTTTGTGTGACTTTGATGGGTCGGCAAATTCTGCCTGCAGCGATACTGCACTGCAGTTGAAAAAAAGAAAAGGCGCGGCGGAGATCCTCCATTACGAGATTGCCTTTCCAAAGCCGTTGATCAAGGCAAGCGTTTCGCAATCTCTTTTGTCGTTCTCATCTTGTAGAGTTACAAAAAATCGTCATATTCCTCTTTTCGAGTCAGTTCCGTTATGACAAAAAAAAAACGTGTTGCCTTGTCAAATCCATAGAATTGATTCCAAAACCCTAAAATCGGTAGCACTAGAAATATCGAATCGAGCTCATCTTTTTGTATGGCTTGAGTTGTTTTTTTCATGTTCAACAAGTTGTTACACCGCCTTTGCAAGTTTTGTGATCTTCTCTTTGATCATTGGATAGGAGCAGTGTTGGAATGGCGTGATATCTCGCATCTTTCTACACACTCGTTTTGGTTTCTTTCCCGTGCTCTGAGATAACAATAATCGCTTATTCTCAATATAGGTTATGCATTCTGAACCGCCAGTGCTTACTTTCCAAGATGATTGCCTGTAGAAATCAAAGAGCAGGTCATTCGCAGTCTTTACCAATGAAAAGAGGAAGGGAAGCTCTAGTGTAGGCAGAGAATTTTATGGTGCGTCCAGTTAATAAAGTTCACGGAATAAAAAAAAAAACATCGTTTTTTGATCTGATTATTCTCTTGAATTACAAACGTTGTTACATTGTCTTTCAGTGCTATCTGCCCTATGAAAAGCTGAAAGAAAAGCCAAGGACTACGGAAACCCCATTGTAACATTTTTCCCTTCCCCATACTCATCGTGATTCCTCCTCCAGGAGAGAGGTTGTGTTGTCATCCACTTTCAATTTTTTTTTGTTTCGTTCTTCACTGTAGTTATTTTCTCCAAAAAGTAGGTTTTCTTTGCATCTCTCGTCGAATAATCGCAGTTGAGTTTGGTGAGACGTGTTTATGCATACTCTTCCTTACGCAATTGCCAACAGGTGCTTAGAAACCCTCAGGGGAATTGGAACGGCCACTAAAATAATAATACAATGATATCAAGAGGGCGATTAGATTCTTTTCTCCACAGTACCATATTTCCTTCTTACACAGGAAGAGTTGATTTCTTCTTTTTCAATTACTTACCGCTCATGGTTGGGAGATGAAGATCGCTGGCGGTCCTCGGCACGATCCTCGCGGGCAGGAGCAGGGCTTGGGGAGCGGGCACCGTCGCGAGCAGGCGAAGCATCGCGCTCCTCCTGGCGGCTACCACGACGATCATCGCGATCGTCACGGCTGTCACGGCGGCTGCGCTCACGATCGTCCTCACGATCATCGCGGCTGTCACGACGGCTACGCTCACGGCTGTTGTTCTCGCGATCATCCCGGCTATCGCGACGGTCCCGGTAATCTCTGCTATCACGGCGGTCGCGGTAGTCGCGGTCATCCCGGCGGCTGCGGTAGTCACGGCGAGGCGAGCGCGAACGCGAGCGAGAGTACCGGCGACGAGGGGAGCGAGATCTACATAAAAGGTCATGTTCATTAATATCGCATGGGAAAATAAAAGAGTAATATGTAAGCGGACGAAAATCATCGTTGGATCCCTTCTCCACTCAGCGTATTGTTTTGTCTCCCGCCTTGGTTTTGTGCACGAGGGTGAAAAGGGGTTAAAGAAAAAAAAAGTCCAAGGGTTCGTCGGTGGTTGGTGTGTGACGTGACGGAGAGTGACAAAAGGTCGAGTGAAGTGACGGACAAAGAATGGGCCTCGAGTGAGACGATGGCAGTATAACCAATGATTGCAGGACAGGGGAAAGTGTGTTTGAGAGATTGAAGGTTCCCACATACAAAGCTCTCTGGATGGCATGTCATTTTGTCCGTCAACAATGTCGGCGTCACTTTTTTCACTCAAAAAAAGGGTTGTTGTGGATCCAGGTTGTCGTCGGTCAATGGGATGCAGCTGAGAGGTTGTCCGGAAAGAAATGTGAAAGGAAGCTTCATCCACGTGGATGGTGGACAGGAAAAAATGCATCTCCGTCGGGATCAGGCAACATTGGTATGGGAGTACAGGGTCTGTCTGGTTCAGGCAGCAGCAGCAGCAGCAGCGGCAGCGGACGCAAGGCCAAGCTCGTTCACAAGGAGACGCACGGAGAAGGGAGGAACACTCGCACACTCTGAGCAAATAGAATACCTTCTGCGGTCGCGGTCGAGGCCAGAACGGCGACTTTCACGGCAGTCGCGAGCCCAGTGGCCTAGATGTGGTGCATAAGAAATACAATGGCGTCATGGGTTGATGAGCAAGATACAGAGCGCAGAAAAGTAAAACACCTTTTAAAGTCAATATTGTCCAACAAAGTCGTTGTCCCGAGTGTCTTGTTTCATCACTGATACCTTCTCTGCCGCACTATGGAAGAGTGTTAACAATCAAACGTGTTGGTGATGGTTAATATTTGCCTTTACAATGGGATTTCTGGCAAGAGATCACACCTACTCATCAACAATGTTATGCTAGGCAGATACCTTGAAGCACTCGTTATCACCAGCACGACGGCCATTGTTCTTGGCGTACTCGACAACAATAGGGCTGCCGTTCACCTTATATCCATTCAGCTTGTGGACGGCCTCATCAGCATCACGGGGGTCCTGAAAATGCACAAAATAAGAGCATAGAGTCAATCAGTCTCGCTGATTTCATATCACACAGGTCCGACTAATCTTGCATATTCACGCCCTAGTGTTAGGTAGCCCACTCGCTTTACCTCATACTCAACAAAGCCATAGTCTGAGTTGGTGCCTAATAAAATATACAACGGTGTTTCAATATGGCAAGTCCTGGGAGTGGAGATGGAGTCATACGACAACAATAAACAGGCAAATGCTGTGGGAGAGAAATGTAAAACTCTGGTTTACCTCGCTTGATGTCGAGACGGGTGATTCGTCCATACTTGGCAAAAATGTCCTCGAGATCGCGCGAGCGAGTGTCGGGGGTCAGACGTCCAAGGAAAAGGGCCATGGTGCTAGTGTAATGTGAGGGTAGGGTGAGATGGGTGATGGGGGAAAGAGAGGAGGGGAGGGAGGGTTGACCCTCTTAGCACTCAACTTTGTTAGAGTACTAGCAAGCAGTAAACAACAGTCCTACTGATCTCAGCCACTTGCCACTTTTTTTTTCTTGTTGGGCGAGCATGTTACTCGTCCCTCTCCTCATTTTGCTCGCTTTTTTCACTACACGACCCTCTCTATTCTCACATACAGATACACCTCTAGCACAAAATATCACGCTTTGCATCATGAAACCTTGCCCTCTTTGCTCAGGCCAGGTGTCGTCTTTTGACATTGCAGACGACGTTACCGTTGAGATGTGCAGTAATCAGGAGGTAATTATACGCGATCCTCTGAACCCTAGTAACCCATGACAATAATATGTTGATATTGTTTGACTGACCAAACTCTCAATTTTTTATTACTGTATCCAAATGCCATAGTGTATCTACCCATTTAACGAGGATCCAGGTGACTTTGAGCTCCATGTTGCTGATAGCCGACCAGCAAAGGCACTAGGACAGATTGAAGGCATCAAACGGAAGAAAAGTCCGACGGATGCTTCAACGGACAAGAAGAAAAAGAAGAAAAAGACCAAAGATTCAACAAAAACAGAGACGGACAGATCTTCTTCTGTGGTCACAGAGGCCTTCTTTGAACCTACACCGGCGCCCTCGGAGCTTGCAAGTCCACAAATGCCTGATCTCACATTCGATATCCTGTCGCAGGACTCAACTTGGACAACACCGGTCACACCACCCGATGCTGCGCCATCAGGGCTGTATGATGGAGCCAAGGAGCCAAAGATCTCCTTCATGGATGTATCAGCCAGTGGTATCGAGAACTTTCTCTTTGGTGACGAGCCTCTTTTGGGAACTGGAGCTTTCGGGGACGACACCTTGCAGCTGCTAGAGCATGACGCCAGTCTCGACGCTATCCTTCAGGGCTAAAATCGTTTCATGTACCATATGGCCTGATGCGACTTTTTTTTCTACGATGCTCGATTATGGGTTCGCACCTTTGTTTTGATGTTGCCATATACCTTGGCTGCTTTCTCTTCTCTTCATTTCAAGCAAGTCGGGCGACAGCACCTCTCCTCTCATCAACGCTCAAAACTGCGGCAACCTCAGGTCGACATCGATTGTATTTTTAATATTATTTCAACAAACACCTTGTATTTTTACCGATTTGACAACCTATTCTCACCTTTGAATGCACATGGAGTTGGCGCACAAGATTCGCAGCATTGGACTTGCTCACGAAGGCTGACAGTTTGTATCAATAAACCCATCATAGAGCATGCACCAACAACAACTTTGCTCTTCGTCAGGGTAAGGGTGGGTTTGCTATTTCATTTTTCTTTCTATTCTTATTATTCTTACTATTTGAGCTGCTCGTGGTATGGCTCAACGCACTGTCGCTTGTATCCACTTGCTGCCTCTTGTTTTCCCATCAGATACTCACTTTTTCTGTTTTCTTCTCAAGAGAGCACGAGCGATTGTCGCTTCATACGATCGTCTTCCTGCTTTTTCTTTGGCTGTTCTCTCCTTTGTCCTTCCTTTGCAGCTTATGGCATGTTGACAAAGAACTGTTTCAAGAAACAGGAAAACAGGCAGTGAGTATATCCCTCACCCACCAGTGGTGATGGGCCTTGATAAATCATCTTGTACTCTGTCACCTTTGGAATGCGTTCTTCAATGTGTACTCCAACTGTGATTGAATTATCCAAGAAAGAATAAACAAACAATGCTACACAAAAAGCAAGCGCGTCTACTCTCGGCTATTGTGGGTCGAGATGGCCTTTTTTTCTTTTCTTTATCCAACCAAATCAAACAGAAGCAACCTGTGCTGGGTTGCTCGTCTCAGGGGTTGGGTTCGTCAGCGCAGAAAACTATACCCGTGACGTGCGTTTTTCCAATGTAAGGCGCAGACAATGAAGTTTTGAGAGTACCCTTTTCGCTTCTTTTCACTTTGCTCTCCTACAGTTGAGACACTCATTCACCTTCCTCATTCACTTTACGACGACAACAAAAAACGCATTCAACATCATGACCGGTGTCAACTTGGAAGGGCCTCACTCGTTCTATACTCTGAGCAACGCTCGACGAATTCCCTTGCTCGGTCTCGGTGTCTATGAACTTGAACAGGGCAAACAGGCTGAGGAGTGTATTTTGTGGGCCTTAGAGGTTCGTTTTTTTCAGCTATTCCACTTGGTTGAGTTTTCATATATCAAGAAGAGTTTGGTCTGTCCCAAAAAGCTTTGCCCCTTTGTCTCCACACCCTAAATGTTTTTTTCGATAAATATGTTCCAATATGTTTGTAAAGGCTGGTTACCGCCATATTGACACAGCGTCACTATACGGAAACGAAGTGTCTGTCGGCAACGCGATCCGCAAGAGGTAACATCAACTAAAGGGGTGTCATACAAGAGAGAGGGTTGAGAGACATGGATACGGTATCTGAACAGACATTAAAGATGTAATCGAACAGAGATTGATCGTTTCTCCCTTTGTTTCTTACGCATATACACACACGAAAAAAGCGGCATTCCTCGCGAGCAGATTTTTGTTACGACCAAGTTGTGGGATGACGATCAAGGATATGAAAAAGCACTAGAGGCGTGCGACTTGTCGCTGGAGAAGCTCGGCCTGGATTATATCGGTAATTAACAATGCACGGCACTCTGGTGCCTTTTTGGAATATCAGATATTTTGCCCACGCTTTATCTTGAATTTTTTTTGGTTTGATAACCTATTCTGGAAGAAAAAAAAATAATGCATGATTTTTTTGATCGGAGTATTCACGGTAGGCGGCTTACTCTTTCTGGCGTATTAGACTTATACCTTATCCATTCACCGTGCTGTGGTGCCGAGCTTCGTCTCGAGTCCTGGAAAGCTTTGGAGAAATTGGTCACTCAAGGCAAGGTTAAGAGTATCGGTAAGAGAGAGACTGACTGCTTTTTTTTATTATAGATCTAAGGAAGCGAATATAGTTGGAAAACCTCCTTTTTTTGAGCGTTCCTTTTGGCGGAGTTTTCCCTGACGATCTTATCTTGCATGCATAGGCGTGTCAAACTATGGAGTTCATCACCTGAAAGAGCTGTTGGGGTCCAATCCAACGATTCGACCTGTTGTAAACCAGATCGAGGTAATGTAGCAAGAGAAACTAGTGACACACAATATGCATCATTTCGTTTGAGAAAGAGAAGGAGGAGTAGGACAGTTCAACCGAAAAAAAACACCAACTCCTTTCTTCAATGACTACCCAACAACACAAAAAAATGCAAACAAAAATAGGTGACACCGTTCTGCACGCGGACGGATATCACGTCGTTTTGCGAAGCTCAGCACATTGCTGTCGTCGCTTACAGTCCATTGACGCGTGGACTCAAATTGAAAGACCCGACGTTGGTCAAGGTAGCTCACAAGTATGGCAAGAGTCCTGCTCAGGTACTGATCCGCTGGTCGCTTCAAAAGGGGTATATTGTCATTCCCAAGAGCTCTGACAAGTCACGTATCGAGCAGAACGCCGACGTGTTTGATTTTGACATTGCCGACGGTGACATGGCTGTTCTGGACTCGCTGAATGAGAATCTGGCCACCGAATGGGATCCTACTCTCGCTCCGTGATGATTGTACCATTCACAACCACAGTATTACTTAATAAAACGGACTGTCCATTTACACATGCACAAATCAAGCATCAACAATAAGAGCAGTTTTTTTTTCAAATTTTGGATGATTTGTATTGTAAAAAATTGACCTTCTCTTAGAGCTTTGAAGAGGCCAGAGTTGTGTACGGCTCACCTAGTAAGGTCGAGATGACCTCAAGGCGGTCCGAGCCGAAAAAGACGTACTCCTTGTCGGAGCCAGCTTTCTTCACGGTCCAGAAGGGGGCGCCAAAGGCACCCTTCTTAACGGCTTCATCCGAGTTGTCAACAAGTTTTTGCTTGATTGCCTGTTGGGATGTGAGGTCGATCAATTGTTGCACTTTTTCCCTGGATCCGCCAAAAACGGGCGCCAGCTGCTCCAGAATTACCTCGGGGTTGGCCACATCCTTGCCCTGAGACCAGCATGCTTCCTATTGTTTTTAAGAGAACGGGTTTTAGTTTACGTGAGAATATTGAATATGTGCAAAAATCGAAAATGGCGAGTTGCGTTCTCTTAGTGATATCGCAAACAGAGGAAGAAACAAACAATCCGCGAGACCGACAAGGGACATTGCCACCTTTAAACTTACAAAAAGCTGATAGGTGATGATACATGGCAAATAACACAGAGGAGAAGCAAAGTGACATGGTTACATGGTTAATATGGGGTCAGCATTTGGGCTGATCAACAACTTCCCAATCACAAAGAAGCCCTTTTTTTGAAATATGTACCTTATCTGCACACGCTTCCAATTTGTCGGATTCATTTTGCTCAATTGCCACCAGGACACGCATAGCGGATAGAGTGTTGAATGGGAACTGGGCAGGCTTCTTGTAAGGGACTTGAAGAAGAAGAAGAAAAAAAAAACGAGCAGAATAACAAAACACAAAGGCACATTAGCTGGATACTTGTGGAGCGAGACTCGTGTCCATAGTTCTATACATTTACTTGAGTCTGTTTATGTACATTTGGCCAGAGAGCTGAGGAGAGGGATCTCATTCCACTATAAGAAAGACAAGCGTGAGAAAAAATGAGTCTTGATGACAAATGATACCATCGGTTGGCTAGACATGAAGAACAACGTTGCTGGAGTCCTACTCCTCTACTCTTACAAACCAAGCTTACCATGTACTCTCCCTTGTTTGCGACAGCAATGTTTGGGGTATTCTTGGTCGCCTGTTGTTGAAACAATCCCAAAAAAAGGGTCGCGAATGTGGAAGCATTTTTTTGTCAGAATCATTGACATAAAAAAGAAGGCCAGTAGACAGGGGTTTACGCGCCTCATAACTTTCGCGTCCTTACCTTCATGATACCTCCAAGAAAAACAGGCTTGAAAGAGACGTCGACGGACTTCCAATTGGCGCGCTGACGCTTCAACAAGTTCCATCCGACATAGGTATAGGGCGAAACAACGTCGAAATAAAGCGTGACACTCGAGCGGGCAGCCATTTCTAGGATTTAAATACTTTGTGATACGAAGAAAAATGTGGAAAGGTGGAAAAAAGAGACGGAGAAATGGAGAATGGAGGAATGAAGAACTAATGAGAGAGAAATGTAAGCTCAGGAAAAGAGAGAGAGAGAGAGAAAAAAGAGCTGCGGGCGTAGTCAGTTAAGGGAGCAAGGGTAGGTGAGGGAAAGAAGCCAATTTTTTATGCCCAATACTGCCAAAGACCGAAGAGGGTTTTTGTTTGCTTTTGCTTCGCCATGTTTGCTTGCCACCAAAAAGAACACGAGTGTAGTGTGTCCTACGAAATCTTGGATGCGTCCGACATGTAAAGATTAGACCCTGTCTGTTTGTGTGTCTGTCTATGTTCTGTTCTGAGTGTCGCCGCGGTGTGCTCTTTTGGCGATCAGCAGAGGACGACAGAAGGCAAAAAAAGTTATCCCTCCGAGAGCAATAGGAATTGTGCTGACAAGTTGTCTCTCCGGACCATTGTTCTGCCTCAGTCAGCAAATCCGTGCCAAGGGAAAGGTACACAATATGAGCACTCATTACATATATTGTATTATACGAGCATCCACATGGTAATATAAAAGCTTCATAACATCATTATTCATGCTTATCCATGGTCAATTGGATCGCTCTCTTCCGGATATAGTGTTTGTCAATTGCACCGAGGGAAAACAGACCACCGTGCGTCGACCTTGAAGTATTTCCCATGCAACCCTGAAAACTACATGGGGGGAGGGGAAAGGGGTAAGTAAGAGTTTCTTCTCCCCTGGAGGCGCCAACAACAGGAACCCCTCTTCCCCCTCTTCTCTGTTTAGGCATGAGAGGCAAAGTTGAATGGGTCTAGGAGAGAGAGGGAGGGGCGAGCGAGCTGGGAGAAAGAACAAGCGAGGATGTGTGTGATCAGGAACACAAAATAGAAATGTTGAAACGGTTGGGCAAAGGCACTATAGAGATTCAGCATGGAATGCACTGCTGCTGCAATATCTGCGTTCTGATCAAACAGGGTGCCAACACTGCATCCTGGTCCTCATAGGTCTACATGATACTGTGTCTGAGAATGATCGAAGCAGCCTCAGCGACGGCAAGACGGTGGGTTGGCAATGAGGACGGAGAATGCGAGAGAGAGAGAGAGGGAGAGTTGAGAGTCCGGCGCGTTGGGTTGGGGCAACCAGTATCATTTCACATGCCAGCTGTCAAAACCCGATCGCATGTCTCAACTGCTCACAGTAACAAACTCTCTCTTCGTCCAAACCAGCTCTTTGTCTCTGCCGACCCTTTTTTAAAAGCGACTCAGTCATCACTTTTTTTTTTTTTTTTTACACATATATATTTTCTCTCATTCCATTCGTCTAACTTCTCTGACACCCCCTCACATAACCCTCATTCATTCCATTGGACCTCTCGTCACTCTCCTTGTACTCTATCCCTCTCTCTCTGCTGTCTTTAGCCATCAACTTGTAGGTCTTGCAGCCTTTATGTTTACTTTAACACTGGATCAGCCAATCTTACAACTCGTCTTTTATTGGAACCCTATTATCCCTCGTCCTCTCTCCTCGCTTTGACAATCTTGGTTGTCTGTTTCCCTTCTGCATTAAGTCTAGTGTAGGAGTGAGAAATGAGTCCATTTTGTCGAGGGATGTAAAGTCATTTTCTCGGATGAATGTCTCTTTGGACTCTGTGCAACCTGAATGTTGGGGTGGACGGGGGTAAATGTTGCCGTCAGGGAATATTGGTGACAAAGACAAGTTTTCCTGATATCGTGCGACCAAACCACCATCACCACAACCACCTTTGACAGAGAGCATAGCACTCAATCCCTCATTGGGACAGAGACAGGAGGGACAGACCGACTCTTTTTTTTGTCAGGCGTCGACAACAGACGCTTGGACCTGCCCTGATCTGTTGCTTTCTGTTGTGTCAATTACTTTTGGGTGCAGGTGGTGTGAATGCCCCATCAAAAAATTTTTTTTTCTTCTTCCTCCCTCCTTTCATATTGTTGATGAATAAAAAAGTACAGACAGGAGTATTAACCCTTTTCCTTCTCAACAACCACTTATTTCTCGACATAGACTTGTTCTCCGACAATTGTGCTGAACGACAACCACCTTAACCCACCAACTTTTTCTGGACCATCTGTGGCAGGATCAACCGATCGACATACAATACAAATGGGTACGTGCGCTTGATATAGGCCGTCAGTTCTCCATGCGATGGAAAGGGTAGCAGAATTTGGACCGAGGATGAACCATCGCGTGGACAATCCTATAGTGTCGTTGTCACTACTGTTGTCGTCTCCTCTTGCCCTTTTTTGTTTCTGTGTGGTCAATGGAACCATTATTGCACAACTAATCGAAACATTCTCTCTCTTTTTCGATGTCTTTTTTTTACTATCCTATGCCGACCAAATTCGTACCAACACCAAAACAATTCCATCTGGATTGATCACCTCGTGGACAACAACAACGATCATATGCTGCATCATTGCCCATCATGGACATCCTTCTGCTCTTTGCCCTGCGAATACCTTGACATATCTTACAGTTTCATTATTCTATGTCCTGGCGAGCTTGCCAATCATCTATTTTGCATTGCCACCATTTCTGGCAAGCTTACCCCGCGTGCCCCAATTTGTGCTCAAGAGCTTGACAGTGTTGCTGGCAACACTGATCATGTCTGTGCTGGGGTGTGTAGTTTCAGTTGTCTGTGCCATGCTCAACAAGCGGTATGCTATCAACTACATTGTCTCTCGGTTGTTTGCCTTCCTGTCCGCTCGCCCATGCGGAGTCACCTACAAGGTTGTGGGCGAGGAGAAGCTGGAAAGGTATCCAGCTGTTTGTGTTTGCAACCATCAATCGTCGATGGACATGATGGTCCTGGGCCGAGTCTTCCCCAAGCACACTGTCGTCATGGCTAAGAAGGAGCTCTTGTACTTCCCCTTTTTGGGCATGTACAGTAAGTATTTTCCCTTTGTTGGTGCCCCGTTCCTCTCTCTCTCCCTCATTCTTCTCCCCCCCCCCAAAGAATTATGTAGGATGATCCAGTTTATGATCCGTTTAGTAGGCAAAAAGGCTGACCGTGGATGATTTGTTTGAACCAAAATAGTGAAGCTGAGCAATGCCATTTTCATTGACCGCAAGAACCACAAGAAAGCTTTGGAGTCGACAGCTCAGGCTGTTGCTGACATGAAGAAGCATAACGTAAGTGCGCAATATCAACAGTTGTAGTTGTGCAACCACTAGCCATCCATCTTTCTTACCACTGCACAGCAACTCATTCACCATAACAACCACAAAAAAAAGATAGCACACATCCTAACTAGATTTTGATTTTTTTTAAATGAATAGTCTGGTATCTGGATTTTCCCCGAAGGCACTCGCTCGCGTCTGGACACTGCAGATCTGTTGCCATTTAAGAAGGGTGCGTTCCATCTGGCGATCCAGGCTCAGATCCCGATCATGCCTATTGTCGCACAAGGATACAGCCACATTTACGACTCGACAAAGAAGGCTTTCCCTGGTGGCGAGCTCGAGATCCGAGTTTTGGACCCAATCCCAACGACGGGTATGACGGCAGAAAACGTCAACGAGCTTATGGAGAAGACAAGAAACTTGATGCTCAAGCATCTCAAGGAGATGGACGAGCAGCGTAAGAAGAAGGAAGGTGCTTCTGCCTCTGCGGCTGGATCTGCTGTTGAGTCTAGTGCTTCGTCGTCGGCAGTAGCCTCGGCTATTGATGGAGAAGAGGGCCTCAAGAAGAGGAGGACGCAGAAGGATTAGACCTTAAAAAAAGGTCGCCTGCATATTCTTTCTTGGACACATGAAAAGAAATGCAAAGCCCTTGTAGCTCACACCCCAAAAACTCTTCAGCAACTGTATGTAAAACCAGAAGAAAAAAGAGACTGTAATTTTTTCCCCCAAACATCTACTCATAAACACTTGATTTTTTTTCTCCCTCTCCCATTATTCTCGTCAGAGAAGACAAACACTCCACTCTCAAAAAAATACAACAATATCATAAAATTGGTATCTTTACAATGCATCAAGTCATTTTTTATGATGATAGAAATGCAAGGATAGAACTGGGTATAAAAGTACATGAAAAAATTAGAAATGAGAATAAAAAAGAAAAGAAAAGAAAATAGATAAATGTGGATGACATTCTTGGTTTTTGGGTGGGTAAAAGACTAGTAGTGCATGTCAATGACGGTTGTATCACGTTTGGCCGACGCTCGATATTGGTGCTTAGCACGCAGCGTAGACAGCTCGACATGGTTCAGGAGTTCGTCCTTATCATGCGTAAGATTCGCCTCGTCCTCATCATCACTACCAGCATTGTTGTTCAATGGTGTCAAGAGCTGTTGTCTGGCTTCGTCTCCGTCATCATTGCCGCTCCGCAGAACGGTGCTGTCATCGCTGCTTCTGCTCTTTTTGTTCTTTCGAGTCCTTGGTGCTTGCGAACCAGTCGGTGACAGCTGAAGCTCCTGGTATTCTTGCTGTTGCTTTTCCTTCTTGGAAAAGTGTCGCGTAGCCCAGACAGCGACAGTCATCAGCACGACGACAAGGACAATCTGGAGCAGGATGCGTGGCTGCTGGTAGATATCCCGGAGTTCGTGGATCTCGCCGAGGATGGCACCAGCCTGAGCACAGAGGTAGTTGTAAGGTGTCACGCCAATGAACATGGATGTCATGAACGGCCATAGTGGCACACCGATCAATGGGCTGGCCAGGTTGATGAACCAGTATGGTGTCAAGGGGAAGAGACGAATCCAGAGCAGCTGCATAAACAGACTTGTGCCCTCCCCATCTGTCTCATCCTCGTCTTCGTCCTTGTCCTCTCCTCTAATATCGTTGTAGCCTCCGTCTTTTTCATCTCTGAGATCGACATGTTGATGATGATGATTGTGAGTCTTCTCGTAGGGCAGATCAAAACCACCATCGGCAGCTGGCTGGATCTCAAACTCGAGCGAAACATCCTGGCGAGCCACAACTGCTACAGGTGAAGAAGCAGCAGCAGAAGAAGACAAGGTCGTCTCGGGTCCTCCTGTTGATGTTGGTGTTATAACGGCAGTAGATCCAGGATGAATATGGACAATTGTCTGGCGGTTAGTGATGGACGACGACCGAGTCCTCAGCATTGGCTTTGCTAACGCCGTGTTGGTAGGACCGCCGATATCGGTGGCGGTGGTGCTGTGCTGTCCCGAAGTTGTTGTCGTATCCTCTCCAAGGGCTGTGCTATGATGACTCCAGCTTGGCAATAGAGCACCATCTACGTTAGTGGTGGTGGCGTCGTTGTCATCGTTCGTAGACGACGATAACCGTCTCTTCTTGGGACGATTTTTGCCAGCATTAGCCTTCTTCTGAATCATCTGTCGCATCTGGTTCAGGCGGGTGGACGCATAGCGCTCAAGAATCGGCTCCATCAAGAACCACGAGACAAAGTAGGCGACAACAGATCCGGCTGTTGTCAGCAGCGATGTCAATAGCGTACCAAACCACGGGCCATACAGTGCTCCTGCCAAGATATTCTATTCATTTAAAATGCCAAGGAATAATTAATGCACAATGTTAGTGTCTAATTCATAAAGCACAAGGGGAAAGGGATAAAAAAGGGGAATGTTTGTCCACACTTGGGAAAGAAGTCAGAAAAGAAAGGACAACACACAACAGAGGTGGTAAGGGGAAAACATTTTCTCCAGCTTGAAGTATAGCGGAAAGAGTCTCCCTTTTTTTCCACACTAAACAAAAAAGGGCGGCAAACAAACTGGCAGCGACAAAAAAATAAAGAGAAAAAACTGGTTATGGCAAGACAAACAAAAAAAAAAAAGTCTCCGTTTACCCCGACCAGAAAAAGACCCCTCCCAATCAAAAAAAGAAAAACTCAAAAAAAAGTAAAGGCTTACAAGAAAGGCACTTCCAGGGATGCCAAAGCTTTGTTTCCAGATGTAGACGGCAGAAAACACCCAGAATGTGCGCAGCCAGCCGTCATAGTCAGCTGTCGCAAACTGCTGCAAGATTTCCGCATCCTCCTTGACGTCGTCAATCGACTTTGGCAGCGACAGCGGCGGTAATAGCTTCGCCATCAAGTAAAGCCCTCCCAGGGACGCAAGAAACAGCCCAATGAGTATCAATACTCGAATGAAAAAGTTCCATCCAGATGACAGAGTCGATGACGATCTAGCTTTTGGTGGTACGACCATGGTGGCTGTGTTGGTGGTGGTAGTATGATTAAGTGGTGACTCTTGTTGCAGTGATGAAGAGAGAAGAGGCTCGTGGTCGCTGTCGGCGTAATAGAGCTCTTCCTTATTCTCCGTGCTGTTTTCAAGGCCGTTGTCCAGAGTAGAAGACATGAGAGTGCGGGACAGAGGACGAGGGGGAGGAGGGTATTGGAGATACTCTTTGGCGATAGGGATGGCGCGAGTATTGTTCTTTTTGTTGTTGCTTTCGATGATGATGTGGTTGTTCAGTATACTGCTCTTTTGTTCTCCATTCGTTATTATAGCACTGGGACTAGCGGCAGCAGCAACAGCAGCAGACGACGACGATGACGATGACGACGACAGCGAAGAAGAGACGGTAGGAGTGGAATTAAAGCCGCTGGTGAAACTGCTGGAGCGGTCGCGACGGACAACAGAACCCTTTCGTGGTCGAACACCTCCGCTACCAAGCGAAAGACTCCCAAGAGCCGATGAAAGATCGTCAGGTTTGAAGTTGGTGCCTGACGTGGAGTTGAGAACGGCCGTCAGAGTATTACTTCGGCTCCTTCCTGTGCTGTAGGTTGAGGAATTGATGGATGGTAATGATGGTGAGGAGGTGGAGTTTGATAATACAGGAGTTGAAGAAAGAGAAAGAGGTGACGAGGCTGCTGAACGAGAGGAAAGAGGCTCCCATCGACTGCTAGGCGCCACAATGGGCGCTTCTGTTAAGGTTGACATGGTGTCTGTTGCAAAAAAGCAAGGGGTGCAGAGGCGATGAGATCTGTTGGCGATGCTATTCGTTTGTCCTCCCCTCCAGTGCTATGAATAGCAAAGATGGTGATGCTTGTGGATGGTATTCTTCGCCAATTGTGTCAAGCCAAAAAAATGCAGTGCTCTCGACTTGGTAGCCAACTGGGAGTGTCGCGGGCAAGAGTACTATTCCAAATTGTGATAGATGAGCCTCGATTCAAAAGATATGAGAGCAACCCGTTGTTTCTGGGTACGAAGGGAGAGAGGAATTAGGAGAGAGCGAGAGGGCGAGAGAGAGAATAAGACTTGTTGGGATGACAGGAACAGAGGAAAAAAGTAGAAAGGAACGTATGCAGCAAAGGGAGATGAAACAAAAAAAATCAAAGGTAAAAAAGAAGAGGTGGCAGGGAAAAAAGGGAATATAAAAAAGATGACGGGTAATAACAACAAAAAAGAACGAGATGGTGGCGGATCGACGGCTAAAACATCGGCCCTAACAAAGGATGAGAAGGGTGAGTGCAATCGAGGGAGGGTCGTGGTTGGACCGTCAGTTCCTCCGACTGCTACAAAGTATAAAGTTCATTCGTCTTCAGCTGGTCGGAGCCCTTGCGCACGTTTCATATGTCATCATGGCCATGCTCTCTCTCTCTTTTCTCTCACTTCCAGTGCATGTTTGTGCAGTGCATACCTGCACAACTCGAGTCCCTGGCTTTAGGCATTGTCTGCAGTGAATGCCATTGGGCATGGAAGGGCCATCATGGGTACTGCATTGGTGCCTCCTCTTCATTCAATCAGCCACCACCACCACGGAATCGACCCTCTCCCCCCCTTCTGCAAACAGATACGACTGCTTAGAAATACCAGCACTTTCGGCCATACAACAACAAAATGACAGCATGACTATGACGCTTTATTTGCTTCGGACCAAACAGCATGCGCAGTCCTGCACAAGTCTGCGATCTCAACAGCTGCTAACCACATCTCAAGAAACTTGAACTCACACTCATTGTTGCGCTTTGCCACCAAAACAATTGTCAAGAAACAAAAGGGGGGAAAGGATTTTTAGATCGTGAGAAGATGAACGCTCACTACCCCTCATTCTTTGCTTAGAAACAAGCTTGTTCCTTGCTAGGAAATAGCTGCCTACAGACTGTGGCTATTCTGCTTTGTTGCAAGAGAAACTCCGCCAATAAGCAGAAACATCGCAATCCCGTATGGTGTGATCTCCATTGGCTTCCGGGTCTTTGGACCCACGTACACAGACACATACACACACACTCTCTCTCATTGACATCCATCTTGGCTGGGTCGTCGTTCAGTGCGGGTTATGGACAATTCTTTTACTCTCCCTCCATTTTCAGAAATTGTAACCTCTCATACTACTGGTTTCTACTTGTATGTGTCACATTCTCTGTTCTCAGCATCTCTCAGTGCTTACATCCATCCTCGCTCACCCTAAACCCAAGCTTATTATACTGTCATGAAGAGCTGATCATCAATCGCTTAGCCTCGGGCATTTATTGTTGATGGAAGGAATGTTTTTGAGGTTACTGCATTAATCGTTTGCAACGTGACTTCTACATAACGGTACGAACAGTCATCTAACGGAGCGTCTTCCAAAGGCGGTCGTCTCAGGATTCAGGTGAAGATAGCATAGTTTACAACTTCGAGTTATCATGTAGCATATAGAAGTATGGCCGTAATGTGCACTTGTCGTTCTCGTCAACAATGGTCGTGGAGAGGAAAATGTTGCAGTAACAAATTGTTACTAGCTGACAACTAAAAGAAACTGTCCCCAGTAGTCGTTGTGTTACGGCGATCATTCCCCTAGACCATTCTTGGTATGGATGGCTATTCGTAGAAGTATACTAGTGGATATGCGTGGCGTTGTACGAGGCTTACAAAGAATGAAAAGAGGGTCGTTATATGGTAAGCATATCTACAACCATATAATAGCCACTGCAATCCAGAAACGCGTAGTCCAATATTACAATCGAGGAATGTTCTCATGAGCGAAGAGTGCTTTACAGCCAATCAAAACAGGTACCTGAAATTCCATTTGCTCCATTGGGTCCAAAGTTCGCAGCAAACACTTTTGTATAATGTTTCTCAGGGTTGGGTTTGCTTTCTGCTTGAACACACTGGCTCTGGATAATTGTGGGTACAGTACGCCATTGGACAATGACGCCACTGAAGTGTGTCCATCTTCCCCATCTATCCAGGGACAATTGGCTGGCTGGCTGGATGGCTGAGAGTATATTTTACTGCGGGAAATTCTAATTTCCCATCAGAACCCTGTCAAAATATTTTTTTTTCTCTTTTGTGAAGTGAAAAAAAATAAATCAAACAGCAGGTGTGCCCTGTGTCACGTACTCGTCAAGAAATGATTGCGGATCGAATCTTGCATGTGTATTACTCGTGTGGTACACAATGTTCTCGATCGGTCGATGCATTCATTCATCGAAGGCTCTTGATGCGACAGAGTGTATTTAAACTGTTCTTTCATCTCTTTCCTTTCCCTCCATCTTTGCAAAGTTTTATCATTCTTGTACTTTACCTAACAGTACTACGTCCAGTCATTTTATTACTTCTTTGACATATCCCATCATGGTCCAGGAAATTACAGTTCCACAGCACAAACCGCAGGTTATTGATATTGGTGATGGCCTTATTATGCGCTGGTCTACCTCAGCTGATGTTGAAAACGTTGCCGAATTGGTCGGTGACGCCTTTAGGGTAAGTGCAATCGTAGGAAGTGCAAAACGAGAAACAATGATTTGTTTTATGTATGAACAACCTTAATAATCTTTCCCGCTCTTTTTCTATGTGAAATCACGTTCAAAAATTCTTTGCCTTTGTCGAATTAGTTCTCTTCGTTTAACAAACCCGCCGAAGGCGAGATGCCTGAAAAACACGAGCCACTCATGTGTTGCGTGGTAAGGAAAAACTACAACTTGTTTATTTTGATGATTCTCTTCCCAAGAGTTTCTAAAAAAAGACTTATCGGAGCTCTATATATTAATATTCATATATTTTTTTTTCTCAGCGACGTCTCTTGTCCGGCCATAGTCTGGCCATGAGCGAGTTTGACTATGCATTGGTCGAGAACACGCGCGCAGGTCCAGGCGAGAATCCAATTGTGGCTTGCGCGGCTCTGCATGAGATCCCAAGCTACTATGGATCGGTCAAGATGATCTTTGGCAAGCCTGAGCAGATTGCTGTCCGTAGCGATTATCGCAACCGAGGCCTTGTTCGCAGACTCATGTTGGAGATGATCCACCCAGAGTCTGATCGCCGCGGCCATGTTATCCAGTACATGCCAGGCATTGACTACTTTTACAAGTATGAAAAGAGGTTCTTTGAGAAGAAGAAGAAGAAGAAGAAGAAGAAGAAG
>JAAAIY010000043.1:0-60588 GCA_016098105.1 Actinomortierella wolfii
TTGGTGTACCACTTGAATGCCTCGACATCACTCTGTTCGACACCTTGTCCTTCGTCGTATATCACTCCAAGGTTGAACTGTGCTTCTGCATTCCCCTGTTCAGCTGCCTTAGTGTACCATTTGGCTGTCTCAGCATCGCTCTGTTCAACTCCTCGGCCAAGAGAGTACCATGTTCCCATCTTGATCTGAGCATTATCCAGTCCTTGGTCTGCTGCCATACGGTACCATGTGACGGCTTCAATATCGTCCTGCTGTACGCCACGGCCTTCTTCATACATCTCACCTAGTTTGACTTGAGCCTTGGCAACACCATGAACAGCTGAATTGCGATACCACCTTGCAGCATCGATATCGCTCGTATCCACGCCTTGGCCATTCTCATACATCTCTCCAAGCATAAGTTGTGCCGTGGCGTTCCCTCGCTCTGCAGCCTTGCGGTACCACCATGCCGAGTCTTCTATGTTCGTTTTGATAACCCCTCCTTCATTCCGGAGGATCCATCCAAGGAAGAGCTGTGCATCCTTGTTGCCTTGATGAGCCTCATTGCAAAAGTACCTCACAACATCATCATCTGTCTGCGGTAAATGATCAGAAGCAGTATCGTTGTCGGGTCGGTTCACGGTAATCGGCCCACTCTTTGTATCGACAAGGGTCATCTCGTCATCGTTGAAGGTGAGCGAGATAGAAATGGCATCGTCATCGTCGTCTTCTGATTCCTCTTGTTGGCTTTGCACCAAGATCACTTCGCTTGCATCCGGTCGCTGACTGGGGTCATGATGCCAGCAGCGCTCAACCCATTCGCGATACTCGGTTGGTGTGTCATCCGGTAGCCTCTCACGACCGCCGCTTTTGACATGTAGTGCGATCAGCGCTCCATTCTCTTGGTCTTTGTAAGGTCGTGTGCAGTTAGCTGCCATTTCCCACATGACCATACCGAATGCATAGATATCCGACTTTGTAGAGTATTGAGGCTTGGCAGTCTCAAAGAGCTCTGGTGCAATCCATCCCAGTGTACCAGTGAGCCTTCCTCCTGCAGATGCCATGGACAGGTTGCTGCTCACGGTGGATTGAATCCGGGCAAGTCCAAAATCGGCTAACTTGGCCTCCATGTGCCTCGTCAAGAGCACATTAGCACTCTTGAGATCGCGATGGAGGACATCCTCTTGATGGATGTACTCGAGCCCTCGAGCAATCTCGTGAGCAATTCGTGTCTTGTCTGACCAATCCAGCAAGCCTTTGTTGATGGCCTTGGTGAGGGTGCCCTTTTCGGCAAGCTCCATGACAATATATACGTTGTCATCTTGTTTGTGCGTCCTGTAGAACTGAATGATGTTACGGTGGCGGAGCTTCTTTAAGACCATGGTCTCTTTCTGGATCTCCCTTTCGTAGAAATCGCTCTGAGTGCGGAAGAATACCTTGGCGGCACATTGCTGGCATCCCCAGCGAGCCTCATAGACAGACCCGGAGGCACCCGAGCCAAGGGAGTTTCCCAGAACCAAGAGGGATTGTCTAGGTTGCTAAAAGAATCCACATGAACGCGGGTTAGGATCCAGTTTATTGAGTTTTTACACTACCGAACAAATTAACATGCCTGGTTCGTACCATGAAGAGAATGACCCGTGGAAGAACACTTGTCGAATGAGAGAGAAAAAATACAATTATGGGTCGTGAAAGCGATGAAAAGAGAAGTCGAGAGAAGACAGGCAGAGAAAACGAAGCGAGAAAAGACGAAAAGAGAAGAGAAATAGAGGAACGACCTTGTTCTCACTCCTTGGAATTAAGGTTTATCAGGAACTTTTGCTCCGAGGAGATTGAGGACTCCAATCAAGGCTGTGTCTAGGAGGTTCAGAAAGAACATGAAGGTCTTGTACAACGCTGTCTTAGCCTCTCTTCAATTCACATCTCTCGTTTCCACACCATACGCATACTCTCACCCAAGATCGCATCCTGCATACACTATTGACCTGAAGTTCTAGAACCTCAATAACGTGAGGATGTTGACTCCTCCCCCCCCCCAAAAAAAACATCAGGCTACCTACTATGTACCGCTTTTTATACGATAGATTTATTGAATGACTTAGGTGTCGAAGCTTAAGAGTTACATAGATGGAGACTTCATGATGTTTAGTATGACATACAGGAGTGGGAGCAACCTCCTCTAAGAAGAGATTCCGAATGAGTCATGATATACCAGTTATACCGTAGGCGATGAGTTGATGGTGGAGGAGCTACTTCTCTTTCTTGAAGAAAGGAAATTATAGGGAGTGCAAAGAGAGAATGCTGCATTCAGCTCTTCCTAAGTCCATTCGTACTTGGGTTGTGTGGTAAGAGACAGGATCATACCTATTTGTTGTATGCTAGGGTAGAGCGTAGTAAAGTTGATTTTATTCAAATGTATGGCACGCTTTTACAAATGAATATGAAAGTATTTCGTTATCAATCCTCGAGTCGGAGCATGGAATAGAGGTGAGAACTGTTGCAGGAATTGGCACCAAAGATTGAGATCTTGTGTGGGCAGTGCAACCATCCAAAATCTGGCATCTTCAGAGGATGCACTTTCTGTCATTCCATCAGCTAGTGGGGATTGGACAAAGGATTCATAAACAGTGAAGCCGTTAAGCTTGAATAGGAGATGATTGGTCCGCATGCGAATACCGAGAAACAAAGCGTACAGGTACATGAGCACAGTTTCCATGACGGAAAGCCCGCATATGAGGCTGTCTAGTGCTGAAGATCCAGTTTAGGGCTAACGATGCCTGCAAAGGAGTAACGTAAGGAAATAACGGAGATAATTATGTGGGAGGTCGAGTCTTGGTAGTGATCAAGAGTCGATGGAAAAGAGATTGTGTTTTGTATGACTCCAGGGGCTTGAGCAATCTAACTAGAAGAAAGGAAATGCTAGGTACCCTGTTTTCGTGTAATGTTGCAAGAGGCACCCTGCAATCCACCGTCCTATCGAAGGGTGAGTAGAAGGCAGACTTTGAATGTGGTCGAAGAGAAAGAGTACTCCTTGTTTTCATGGACCAGCTATTCTCGGATCCCTATGCCTTTTAAGAATGCAAATTACGTTCCATTGCTGGGGATGTCCGTACCGTAGAACGGGGACCTTTATGAGACTCCAACAAGATGGACTAACTACCCCAGAGGGATACCAGAGTTTGGAAATGGAGTTTTCCTCTGGCTGAGATAGCGCGTTGGGAGTGGAGAAACAGACAAGCTCAGATCTAGTTGGGATGGGACAAGAGAATGCCTTGGTCTGTTATTTTCGCAGATGGGGACTGGGTGCACTAGGTTACGACGGGTGACTGACTCGCTTGTGAAAGGATCACGAATGATTTTATTATGTCGTAGTTGGGTGTTTTTTTCGAGTTGTATTTCGGTCAGACTCTGCATGCTGTTATATCCCAGTAATAATTATTGATACCGTCTGTTTTGGATCGCTCTATACTTCCTGATACTATTTGGATAGACGCTGCGATTTGTCCAAGTCAAACTTGCCATGTCTTGGTCGGACCCTGGGTAGTGGTCCAGTTCAGCCTTGATTGCTGTGCAGTTTGGGCGTTGTTCTGATTTCTTAATCTGTTGGTGATGGTCGTCTAGCTCTATGATGGAGACATGGGATGGTACTGGGGGTGTGGGAGGGTCGCATGAAGCAGAAGAACTAGAATAGCGAGTTGATGGTTTGGCGATTAGGGGTACTGCTGCTGTTTAAGTAGGAAAATAGCTATTCAAGTCTACAGTACTGGGTTGCTGTGGTTTGCTGAATTGCTGATATTTCGACAAAGCAGCTGGTGGTAGGGGTCTCGAAGCCAGCGTTGTCACAATTGGCTGCACATGAAATAGCACATTTAACAAACAAATATAGCAACAAAATGTGCAATCAATGGTTACTTGAAAATTAATCTTTTTCTTTATTTTTTGCTTGATGATCCTCGAAGTGTCTGACCATGTCCGAATTGAGGATGATAAAGCGGCGTTGACTCTGTATGCCTTGCTGAAGAAGATGATGGCGGGTGAGTCGAATCATCGACAATGATGGGGTTGGAAGCATTCGCGCCATTCACCTCGGGCAATTCATCGACATCGATATAATCATTACCTTGATATTGTTGGTATTGTTGCTGTTGTTGCTGTTGTTGATATTGTCGTTGCTGCTGCTGCTGCTGTTGCTGTTGATAATATTGTCCTTGATGCTCATCTTCATCGATAAAAATCGGTTGTTGTGTAGTTGCGCCCGGCAATGACGATCGGGCTGTAGTCTGCAGCACACGCTGCGCACCTGGGACACCATCATTTGTGTACACTGTCCGCGTACCATCGTGTTCCTCGACTGTAGTCGTCGTAACTCCGTGTGCGTCCGTTTCCTCGGTCACCGTTGTCCGTCGACCATTTACTATTGTTGTCCGTGTTGATCTTGAGCGTGCTCCTGGTGTGCCTATGAAAAAGAAAAAAATCGGTTGAAGATCACTCTTTAGCAACTTTTTTTCGTGTGACTCTTGATGATATCATTTGAGATCCTACCCACAGAAACATAATCACTCATATACTATGTTTTACCTGAAGAAAACGAAAACGATGTGGAAGACGTGCCGTTGGCAAACGGCGAAGTAGCAAACAGTGAAGGTCGCTCCGAAGTCGACGGCCCGGCATGCATGCTCTGGAACATGGACGAGCCCATGCCCATACCCATACCCATACCCATACCGAAAGCATCCCCAAAACCCATACTTCGGCCCATCATATCGTGGAACGCTCGCATATGCCGGTGGTGGTTGTCGGCGAATCCAAAGCCGTCCATGTCAAAGAATCCTCCACCACCAAACTGATGCAGAGGATGTCCAAAAGGCGAGTCAAAGAACGGCGGCATGCTGAAAGGGTCAAACGCCGATGGTCGGTGATGGCGGTGGTGGCGGTGGTGATGGCTATGCGTACTCTCCTGGAAAAATGGATGGCTGAAAAGATCAGCCACGTCGGGTTCTGGCTCTGGGTTTCCGCCCTTGCGCACGCCTTCGATGCCATACCGATCATACAGTTCACGTTTGGTATCTGGGTAAAAAAAAAAGCGAAGGCACATCCCCACCAATCAAAAGTGTTCATTAGCCGATAAATAAAAAAAAAAAAGAAAGAGACCAGAGCGTCGACGATCACAATGGTGACGACAACATTTTGTGGGACATTTGGCGGACGACGGACAAAGCAGCAAACCAAACCCAAAAAAAAGATCGGTCAGCATAGCAGAGAACGGAAATGAGGGAGATAGGAACAGAGCACGAGTTTAGTATCAAACATCTCTATTAACACTGTTGTCTTGGCAACAATAGCATGGATTGTCTCCCTCTCCCCCTCACATTTCTAGAAATTTCGTGACCCGGGAAGTATGAAAGAGAGGGGCGAGGACGAGAGGGGTAAAAAAAAGGGTGCTTGGGCCAACCCTCGTCATTCAAAATCACCGGAGTTTCTGGCTGAGACAGGTACCCAAGTAGAGGAAAGGGGAGGGGAGGGAGGCATGGGCCAAGGGTCCATGGCATCATACTCGAGTAAACGGACAAGAAAACACAAAAAGACTTACCATCAGACAAGACTGCATAAGCTTCATTAATGACTTGAAAGTGTTTTGAAGCCTCTTCTTTCATGTGAGGCTTCATTTTATCTGGGTGAAAGAGCAGTGCCTGGCGACGGTAGGCTTTCTTTATCTCTTCCTTGGTCGCCGTCGGTTCTACACAGAGCACGCTGTAATAATTAGGCACGTCGTCATCGGAGCTGCTCATGGTTGTTTAAATTGTTCACAGGAAATGAAAGGGCTTGAGAATGAAATTGCGTAAAGAGCGAATGGAAGGAATGGACGAATGCAAGGAATATGTATGAATGGTTCATGTAGCAGTCACGGCTGCTCTTGAGCACGAGGTGGGTGATGCCACCATTAACCCCTTGTCCTGCATTCTCCCTCCGACCTGCATCCTCCTGCTCCTCCTCTCCCTGCGATGGACTTGACAGGAGCGCCCTCTCGGAGCCAATCCAACACCAGCAAGAGCATCACCACCACCAGCAATGTTACTCCACCGCGGCTCGCTTATTTCTGCATCTACAATGCCAACTTTGGACCCACTGAAGAAACCCAGCATGAACAATTACTCTACTACTATGCGCGCAAGACCGTGTCCATCGATGCCAAAATGCGCCAGATTGGCCTGGCTCAGGGGCTGACCAACTTTGCAAAGTAAATAGAGAACCATCCGAATAATGCATGAAAAAAGTCACTATCCAAGCTTGATATACCCATAACCAATTCCTCCCGCCTATCCTCGTTTCATGTGAATATTTTAGAATATTCTCACCCAATGCGCCATGTGAGAACGTGCACTCACAAAAGAATCGACTTGTCTTTTACGAGGCGGAGCCAGGATATTGGTTACACATGGTAACAACAGTTGATCTACCTCATCTTCCGGACTCATTATCGTCATTTTCAACTGCTGGACAAGTGCAAACTAACGGCACCTTTATATTTACAACACCCCCTTACGCTACTAGTCCATTGAGCTTGGCACCATTCGAAAGACTGTCAAAGGCAGTGATGGCAAACAGCGGGTGATCACCGAGTATCAGGAACACGACCTTCACGACACGGCTCTCCGAGCTATGTTGGAGCAGGCATATTTGATGTACCGCGTCGCCCATGGCACCATGGACAGTCTAGTACAGGCTCACAGCAATAATAACAACAGCAGTCCAAATGCCCACAGTAGTGGCTACAACACTCGGCCTTTGCAACGTCGTCTCGAAGAATTCTTTGAGCCTCTGGTACTACAGTGGGATTTTGAAGGCAACGGGACCGGATTTCATATTGCAACATCACTCGAGCGCGCACTGAATGGTATTCACTACCTCCCACTGTCGCGTGAGACCTACGTGGCAATTGATGGCGTTCTGAAGGCAGTGAAGGCAAAGTACGAGGCTGTGACTCATGCCATGGTTACGTTTGAGAATCAGCTCGTATCGTCCGATATTCGTGATGAGGATCTTCAGGCCGTCTGGCGTCAGGTGTTACAGTGGACTGGCCATGGGTACTGGCAACCAACGTTCCAGGACCGCGCCCATCCTTCGGATATGTTGAGTGGTGATGCATCAGCCTCATCTTCATCTAGAAAAGCGAAAAAGAGCAGTGGTCTGGCAGCAGGAACTTTCAAGTTTGCAAAGTCGTGGTCTAATACGGGACTTTTTGGATTCTACAAGGCTGCCACTTCGTCATCATCGGCTCCTTCATCACCACCTTCACATTCTCCATCTGCAGTTGGAGCTGCGGGAGGCGTCACAGGACCTGGATCAGGCAATGTTTCTGCGGCTACAACGCCACCGTTGTCGCCATCTTTCCGCCCACCATCTAGACTTGGATCTCCTGCGCCATCGATCCGCTCGGTCGACAGTAGTGGAATCTTGGGAGGGTCTGCGCTGGATGGCACAGTTGGTGAGAACAAAGCGGAGCTTGCGTCGCTCTGGTTTGGACAGTACATTGCAAGCGATAATGTCGATGAACATTACGGCATTACTTACAAGGTACAGACAAAAAAAAACACGCGGAAAAAATTTTTGTGAGAAAGGCGCTTTGATTGTTGAAAGAAGCAGTGTTTCTTGAGTTACTTTTTTGTCTCTCATACTTAAACTTCTGCTTTCTCTGAATATCTTATTACTGGACAGCATAAGAGCGGGTTAGCACTGACGTTCTTCATTCTGGCAGACGCACAGGAAGGAATGACAGCAAATACAGGAACACCCAATTCCCATGGACATGAGCACAAGAGAAAAGGCGCGACGATCTTGGAGGCTGAATCCCTCGCACGCGGGATCGAGGAGCTGTTCTCAAGCCACCAATACCCAAGCTTGGAGCACTATGAGGCAAGGACGCAAGGCGATGGTAACCAGGAGCTCGTGCTCGAGTCGAATGTCGAAGATGCGACCTCGACCCCACTAGAGGGTAGTCTAGCCAGTACCGTTGGGCCTTCGAGCCCATCTTACTTTCCACCATCAGGCCCACGTAGCCGCAACAACCCTAATGCAACAAACAGTACTTTTGGTGGTAGTAGCAGTAGAAGCAGTATAGGTGGAGGTGGCATCAGTGGTAGTTTGCGAGACAGTGAAACTGACGGTGAAGTAGATCTATCTAAAGCAATCGAATGGGTTGCCAAAAAGGTTGTCGAGGACGCATGGACAGCACGACGATTGGGTGGTGCACTCTCGGGTGACAAGGTGATCCGGTACCTCTACTTTAACCGGATGAACTTTGCCATCAAGTCGCGGCTGGGCTTCCCTGAGAATGGAAACATTAATGGCTATACAGGCAGAAACAAGGATCCGCGAGCTGTTCAGGGATCTTCTACCTTATCTGCGATGACCAACACAATCTCGAAGAGTGGCACTGGAACAAAGGTACTAGGTGCCGACGGATTTGTCTTTGGACCTGAAGTTGCGCTAGCGTTGCTAGATATTAAGCAGGATTTCGAAAGGTATGCGACAAGATAGAGTGCTGGTGTTTCTTGCTTTTCTTCTGATCACTATTCACAAGCTAAAACCCTATGTTGATTATTTTTTTTCCGAAAACCTCCTTTTTGATAGGATGCCGGACGCAGTCGAAATCACATCACGGTCTCCTGCCAACCATTGGGTCATTGGAAAACGATTCGAGGACCGAGAAGTGTACATGATTGTCTCTCGCAAAGACAGCACTCTTTTGGAGGTAGAAGGTAAGTAAATAGGTGCTCAAGGTGAAATCAGAGCGTATATGAATGTCATCACTTGATACTAAGTATTCCTGAGCAAGATCACGATGTGCTGACACACATGTCTCTCTCTATATTATTTTGGCCCGCATGGATAGACGAAGTCCGACGCATCACTTCTTTGTATTTTAGTGGCACCACTCTCTCTGCGTCCTCTAGTGCAACACCTGCAGTTATCCCAACTATCACGACACCAGACCCAACATCCTAAAATAATTTATGGGTCTCATGGAGGGAAAGCTGTTTTTAAACAAAGATCCTTGTAATGTAGTAGTTAAAAAAACTTTTGTTATGCATGAAAGAGATAATGCGGGTATAACTAAAGAAGAATATTCGTAAAGAACTTCGAATGAAGTGTATATACAATGAAGGGCAACAGGGAGAGTAATCTGGCCGACATTTTTTCTTGTTAATTATTTTTGGCTTTTTGTTTACTGATAGCCACCATTCCCATGCCCCCAACCTTCCGCTTCGCCTTAGTTCAGGAAAGAGGAAAGGTAGGATTCTGCGTCATCAAAGGCCGTCTTTGTGGTGCCGAGAACACGGAAGCCGACGTGGGAATCTGGGCGGAGAACGATAATGGCGCCTGAGCCGGTGATGGCACTGAGGCCGTAGCGACTGTGAACGACACCACCTTCGTCGGCATAGAGTCTTGCATCGCCCTTGTTCCTGGTCAAGAATTGCTTGTGCACATGATCTCTGGACTGGCTGTTGCTGGCCATGAGTGAGTCACAGATACTGTCGGTAGCGAGAACGTGCATCTGGAACAAGGCCTTTGTTGGGTGGAGCTGCCAGCGCTTGCGCCACCGGGCAAGATAGGCTGCAGTGTCTTTGCTGATCTGGTCGACTGCCTCGGCCTTTACCAACTTGTCAGCTGTAAAGACGAGCACGTGGAAGAGACCGGGGCCTTCGAGCAGATCGTGCAGGTTGAGGGACTTTGGCGAGTCAAACTTTGGATCGGCAGATAACATGCGGAGAGGGCCGTCACGGGCACGGACACCGACAGAGAACTCATCCGAGGGGGCAGCCTGGGTTGGATGTTTCTGGTTAAGCAAGTTGTCGTGGTAACGAATAGTGACCATGGAGACACGCGACTGGTCACTACCCGCTGGCAGATGTGGGATAATATAGGGACCCAAGCGCAGAATAGCGCTGCGAGCGAGGCGGGTGAACCAGGTCTGTGGGAACATGTAGGCGAATGCTTGAGCAGAGAGGTTGACAACATGCTTAGCGATGGGCTTGCGTTCCTCTTCGTACGTGGCAAGGATATCGTGCTTGGCCAGGCCCTTTGTGACCAAGGCAATCTTCCAGGTGAGGTTGAAGACATCTTGCAGACCAGTGTTCATGCCTTGACCACCAGCGGGCGAGTGGACGTGACAGGCATCGCCAGCGAGGAAGATGCGGCCCTTGTGCCAGTAATTATCAGCCACGCGCTCGTTGACTCGGTAGTAGGTCAACCACTCGACCGTCTTCACTTCAAACTTGAGTGGTGCAGCCGTCTCTGAGGCCAACTTTTGGAACTCCTCCAAGGTGGGAACGCCGACATCGCGGTGGTTGGGGTCGGTGTGGTCGACGTCAAGAATAACACGGATACGGTTGTCGGACAGCGGGAAGATGCCAAGCGTATGGTTGTTGTTGCCGGCAATAAAGTTGAGTCTGCTGTGTTCAATTGGAGCGTCTACGCGTCCGTCAAACAGAATCATACGGTTGGTCAATCTAGAAAAGAATTAGGAAATCAAAGAAAATTTTGGGTGAGTTTCTTTTTTTTCAGCCACTTGTATTCATAGTTACGCCCCGTTACTTTTTTTTTCTCACACATAATATTTTTGAAACATACGTTCTGCCAACGAACGGAATATTGAGTTTATGACGAACAACAGAGCGGCCACCGTCAGCAGCAATAAGGAACTTTGAGCGGATGGTCTGGTATTCGTACTGCTTGCCCTCCTCCTCTGCGCCCGGGTCGAGCACGCCGAGGACGCTGCTCTCGGTCGACCGCTTGTTATTGCCGTCGAGCGCCCGTCGGATCTTCGTAATGACAATATTCTGACTCTCATCTACTTCTGTGTCCATCAATTCCCAGCCGCGCTCGACATGACCGCCCAGTCGCACGAGATCGCTATTGAGGATCCTACCAGTCTTGACCTGCTCGAGGAACAGGCCAAAGTTGTAGGTCGACTCGGTCCTAGAGAGAGTGCTGACCTGGACAATACGCTTGCCGTTGATATAGGCATGCATATCTGTGATGCGTTCGCCGGCGGCGAGGAACTGGTCGACCAGGCCTACCATGGCGAAGATTTCCATTGAGCGTGCGTGGATACCAAGAGCCTTTGACAGTGGTGACTCTTCAAGCTCACGTTCGATCAACCTGTGCGAGATGCCCATGTGTGTCAACAAAATCGAGGCAAAGAGGCCAACAGGGCCAGCGCCAGCGATGAGAACATCAACTTCGGATACTTTATCTGTTGATGAAGCCATTATGTGGGTGAGTTGCGATTATGGTGATGTCTATGGTATGGGGGTGTATTGAGATATGTGTAGGAAGCGTGTGAGAAAGTAAGTTTTTGATGTCTGTTTATGGGGGGTGGACGGCGCGCTTTTAAATGTTTGCTAAAAAGGCTGAGATACCCCTCAAAGGGGAGAAATATTTGCCTTTAAAATTTTTTCGATCAGTGATGACGAGTTATGTACCTCTGTGTCTACCCTCCCTGCAGCCACCCATCCACCACGCTGCAAGATTCGGCGGCGACATTGTGTATGTGTTATTTTGTTTGTAATTGTTGACAGCACTGTTCTACTGGACTAATGGATTCCTCACTGGTGTTCACCTGCGTTGTCTGCTTGTGGTCACTCAATTTTACCTGGTCCTGGACAAGCACAAATTGGCAGGGTCGTGCTTCTAATCGTCTGTATCACCAAGATGTACCCCAACCCACCTTCTTGTCCTATTCTCATGGCACTATCTCTCTCTCTTTCTTTCTGCTTAGTCACAGATTGTTGTTGCTAAATGCCCGCCTTGTGATTTCTTGGCACTCTTGTGTATCCGCCTTGTAAGCGACACCGGCGCTCTCTCTCTCTCACTCTCTCTCCAACAAGATTCCGAGGGAGGGTTTAGATGAATTGCCTCTCGGGCAATTGCTGCGGATTGGGTTCTCTCCTTCTAAATGTGGAAATGCCGGCAAAGTATTTTAAAGTGTGTGATCAATGCAGACGAATTAACTCTCCTTTGACGGAAATAATAAGCTTCTTGATGCCGTCAGTAAGATCAAGCTCTTCTTTTGTAAGCCGCCAAATACATGTACCCACTCTAGTGGATTGTCTACTTTCCGATCTCGTACATTTCCATTTTCACAAAGGGCAACGTGTCCCCCCTCCTCTTTAATTTTCCTTCGTACTCTCACCTTCTCTCACTCTCTCACCCACTCTCCCTCTCTCTCTCTCTCTCTCTCTCTCTCTCTCTCTCTCTCTCTCTCTCTCTCTCTCTTTATAAGCACTCCATGATAACGATGCTCTTTCTCTCCTGTCGTTCCTGCATGCCAAGTCCTAATGGTTCAGCCGACGGGTCTTTGGTATATCCTTTGCGATCTTCCCCCCCTTTATTCATTTTACCTGCGAAGCTTCGTACATAACTGGAACATGTTCAAGGCTGACTTGTACATCATCTTCGGTGTGGCTTTTTTTTTCCTTTTGTTCCACGACAAACATCATCGAAATTGCTAAATCAATTTAGAGTTTCTTGGATCAATCTGTGTTGCACTGACCCATTGTAAAATGTCGACTTTTAACAGATCAACAAATTCTGAGATGAGCCCTCTCATCTTTTACACAAAAAAACAATGCGTAGTATACATGTTATGTTGCCAAGCGTGTAACATTAGTAAGGATGGACTTCTGTTTTTTTTTATTACGGCCCTTATGATACTGGAGCAAGTTGAAAAGGAAAGGGTAACGGATAAACTAGTTTTTTTTCAACCATTTTCCTTTCAGTTGCTTATATGTAAACACTTCAGAAAAAAAGAAACAATAAAATAAACAAAAGCACTAGCTTGGTTACTTGTGTTCATGCATCGTGTGACGATACACGCAGGAATGTGCGGAAATACGCGTCAACGTCCTCCCAAGCTGAGCGCGACGCGCCCAGAACGCGATATCCAACGTGGGCATCAGGACGTACAACCACAATTCCACCACCACCATTCTTGTCACTGATACCATACCGTTCGTGGACAACATCCCCTTGGTCAACATAGAGCTTGCCATCGCCCTTGGCCTTGCTTGACAGTCTCTGCAGGATGTCTTCTCCTGATTCGTCCTTGCTGTCGTCACCGTTCGTGGCCGATAGCGACGCTGTGCCAATAACATGTGCCTCAAACATGGGCCGCTTGGGATCCAATTGCCAGCGTTGGCGCCACTTGTTCAAATGCTCATCGAGCAGTTTATCCAATGGTTCCTCGTCCTTGTCTGTCAGACGCATCTTGGTGCCAAACACAAGAATGTGGAACACGCCCGGTTCATCCCATAGTGTCTGCAACCAGACTTCGGCATCGGTGTCCACAGAGGATCCCGAAGCCTTATATGGCTTGAGAGTGCCATCGCGAGCACGCACACCGACCGAGAACTCATCCTTTGGAATATCTTGCCTTGGGTGTCGCTGGTTCAAGATGTTCTCGTGATAACGAATCAGCAGCTAAACAAAAACACGTATTACAAGAAAGGGACGAGTGTAAATGTGTGTTGGGGTAAAAAAAAAAATAAATAAAGAAGTTTTGACCCTGACAATTTTAGCAAAGACATTGCGTTTGGTTTGCACGTTACCATAGCGGCTCGAGATGGTGATGTCGATGGTGGCAAGCACGACAGGATATAAGGGATGATGCGAATGACCGCATTGCGCAGAATCTGGCCAACGGCGCTGTGGGTAAAGACAAAGCCGAATCCTCCAGAGGACAGACTGACGACCTCTTTGGCGGCTGGCTTACGCTCTTCGCCATAAGTCTCCAGGATCTGTTTGATAGCAAGCCCCTTCTCAACGTAGGCAATCTTCCAGGTAAGGTTGAATGCGTCTTGTAAACCGAGGTTCATGCCTATGAAAACGCAATTGTAATTGGGAATGAGGAGATTGTTCCAAAGATACAAAGAAAACACATTGATAGGGTATGCCCGCATTACACAATTTTCTGTTTTCTTTCTCTCGCCTTCTCTTTCTCAAATCAACTGCTTTGTAATTTGTTGTCGAATGTTATTACCTTGAGCACCAATCTATGTTCAAAAATATATCCCCAGAGATGAAAGGCACGTTAGCATGAGAAAATCGAACATGATACCAAACGCTCAGAAGAGAGTTTTTAAACCCTTCTCCCTTCCTCCTTTTTTCCCCTTCCATCAAGTTCCTTTCATACTTACAGGACTGTGCACATGAGCAGCATCACCGGCAAGGAAAATCCGATCCTTGTATGAATACTGCTCAGCGATACGCTCGTTAACACGGTAGTACGTCAGCCACTCGACTGTCTTGATGTCGAAGCGAAGTGGGCCAAAGGCCTTTTGCCCCAGTTGCTCAAGCTCCTCCAATTCTGGCACACCCACGTCTGGGTTGCTAGGATCCATTTCACCCGCGTCGATAATGCAGCGCACTCGACCATCCGAGAGCGGGATGACGCCAAAGCCTCGGTTGTCTTCACCTAAAACCAGATTGATTTTGGTGCAGTCAATCTCAGTGTCGATGAGACCGTCGTAAAGGATCATCTTGTGGCTCCGCCTATATAGAACAGTATTGGTATAATTCTGTTATTAGGCAAGTGACAAATCTTGACAGATCCAAAAAAAAACAAATAAGCATTAACAGCTACACAACCCCCCACTCACTTACGTTCGTCCTGGAAAGGAAATGTTTAGTTTATGGCGAACGACCGACTTGCCGCCATCGGCGGCAATGAGATATTTTGAACGTACAGTTTGGTACTCGTACTGCTTGCCTTCTTCCTCGGCGCCCGGTTCTGTGACACCAAAGACTTTGCTCTCGGTCTTTCGGATATTATCCCCGACGAGCGCGCGACGGATCGTGGTTTCGACGACTTCTTCAGTCTTCTTTTCACCCGTCGCCTCATCCACAATCTCGGCCTCGATGACTTTGGTGTCAACCAACTCCCAGCCTCGCTCGACCTGTCCGCCCAGCTGTTCATATCGACTATGCAGGATCCTGCCAGTCTTGACCTGTTCAAGGAGCAATGCAAACTGGTAGCGCGACTCGGCCGTTCCAAGAGGCGAAAAAACGGTCGTGCGCTTGCCGCCAATATAGACGTTGAAGGTGTCCAGCTTGTCGCCTGTCGCCAAAAAGTCGTCCACAATCCCCGTCATGGCAAAGATCTCGAGCGTTCGCGCATGCACACCCAACGCCTTGGAAAGCAGCGAGTCATGCATGTTGCGCTCAATGATCCGATGGGGAATGCCCATCTGCGTCAGCAGGATCGCAGCAAACAGGCCAACTGGGCCGGCACCAGTGATGAGGACTGGGACCTGAGATTGGGTGGGGGGTGTCATGCTGTGTTGAGAATGTTATGAGAGTGCGTGTGAATTTGAAATAAAGGTAGGGAAAGGAGCGGGATACAACAAGAGATGGGAAGGAGAGAATGTAAAAAAAATATATTGCTGCGTGGAAACAAAAAATTTTTGTGTTAATGTCAAGTTTGTGTGGTCTGTGTCACTTTCTCCACAAACACTCGCACATAACCTTTTATATGAGCTGGGGGATTCGTCCTATTTGAAGCGACGATGTGGTTTAACGGAAATGGGTCAAGAAGGAGCGCAGTCGCGTTTCCATCAGATGAGCGTTAGCGTTACTGGAGGGCCAAGACTTCAATGGTCAGGGTCAAAAGCAGCAGATCAAAAGGCAGAGCTGCAAAGACAGACATTTCGTAAGGGCTCGGATGGATTGATTTGGTTTCTGCACTGTGTTCGAGGGCGAAAAAGGGGAGGAGGAAATTTAAGCGCTGACAGTCACGACACCACCCAAAGTAGGGGCGACCCGATGACTGGGTCATCTGCGCTGGCCAATGTCCTCCTTTTCATACGTACATACATTCCTCCTTTTGCAAATTGCCAAGATGGCACAATGCTTCTTCCTTTTACCACGGCCAAAGTAATTTCCCGGTATATCCTCAGCGGCCCCTGCTCAATTTCCTCTTTGGGCCCATTCTCATCCAATCTCTGCTCCTCAATGGGTCTCGGACTCCCTCAAGCTCTCCAGTTGCCATCCTTTATCCTTTGTAGTTCATCCTGAGATCTATCCCTTAATTTGTTGTAAGTGTCATATCTGTGTCGTGTATATTCTTTGCTCCTTCAAGCCTTCTTGCCCTCTTCCTACATTGTCTTTCACCTTAGTGGTTGATCACCGCTGTAAAGGCAAAATAGATCGATGACTAGACTGGAGATCGGTGTTTTGTTACGTACCCACACGCACAACGCGCAATCATGTCGCACCCACTTTCCGTTTTGCTCTTTATTCTTAATCGTTTTAAGGTTGTTCTGTATGAATTGGCGTGCGTTCCTACTCCCCACACGCAGACAAACACTTGCTTACCCCTCTTCTTTACTCGCAGTCACAAATTGAAATTTTTCGACTTTCGGCAATACGAATATCCAAAGACTAGGCTAGACCAAGGCCCTTTTAGCCCTTGTTCCATCTTTTCCTTGGCGCACACTTGTCAATAAGAAAGAAACAATAGATTGCATAGTTTCAAACTGAATAATAAAAAGGTAAAGAGGGTAACGCGTGGATTTTGGATTTTTAGAGAATTTGTATTATAGGTTTGATAAAACCCTAGACTAGTCTAGAGCATCTTGATGTACTGTGCTTTGTATTGTACGAGTAAAAGGATGAAACAAAGCCATCCTACAGAAAGCCAGATCAAGGAGAAAGCAAGGTCGGTTCTGCTGCAACCGCAGCTACTGGCTGATTGTTTCTTGGGGTCATTCATCATCCTGAGAGCGCAGCGGCGACAACAACAACAGCAAGTTGGCGCGAAAAAGTTCACTGTAGGATTATCGGCAATATTAATGGTGGTCGACGAGCAAACGTATTGTATCGGCCACGCCATATCTAAACATCTCAGAGGTCGCTGCCATCTCGGCTCATCAGGTGGAGGAGGATAATTTCTAGTAGCATGCACACTATTGTGCGCAAGAGTTTGTTGTTTGTTGAGCATGCTAAAACTGCTGTTGGTGTACTGCGTGTTCGACGCGATCAAACCACGCACCGTGTCAGACGGCGCGTGTGTGTGGGTTTGGTTTTTGTTTTCCATCGTCGTAGGTGAAATACCCGAATCTGAAGCGTCATTCGTTCATCGATGCCGAAGATTGGATAGACCTCCCTGGTTCTGCATCGCAGGCGGTGCGGATGCTGCAAGGCGTTGTAGCGTTTCTGGATCCATCCGAGTACGACCGCGTTGGACCGTATTTGCGGATGAAGTTGACGATGGTGAGGATGACAAGGACGGGAAAGATGCCTCATCACTCAGGACTGGCGAGGATCGAGCAGGATATGGGACACCCGGCAAAGGCGTCATCATGGTCGTGGACGAGACAGCGGTTACAGTCGTGGCACTGGTCATGCTAGTGTTATAGGTGCTGCTGCTGTTGCCGTTGTTGGTGGTCGTGGTGCTGCTCATGGTACTGTGGTTGGATGAACGGGTACTGATAGATGACACAGCGTCGGTATTCAACAGTCCAAGCCCTTGCTGCTCAAACAAGTTATCGGGTAGATACACGCCAGTCTGTTGTAGAATCAGGCGCATCTGTTGCTCCAATGGGTCCTCCTCATAGTCCATGACAAAAGCCTGCTTTGGCGGCGAGAGGGAGGCACCACGTGGTGTGCCTGGGTGAGGTGATGGTGAGCGTGATGGCGAGCGTGATGTTGAGCGTGACGGCGTAGAAGCTGACGATCCTCTTCGGTGGTGGCTGCTAGAGCGTGAGCGACGGCGATGGTGGCCGGTCGAATGTAGACCGCTATCGTCTTTGGCCGCTGCAAAGCTATAGTCGTCTTCGACAGGGTTAAAGTGCTGCTTTGAAGTCGGTACTTGCAGCATGCCTTGCGTCGTATTTGTTTCTTTGTGGTTGTGTCGATGAAAAGAGTACTGCAGCGGGAAGCGTGGCATTTACACTTTCTCAGCTGTCGTTGACTTTGGATGCCAGCTCGGACAAAAAAAGCCCGTCCAATAACCACAAGGCTTAAAAAAACAATCGAGCTACTATGTTGACGGTTGAACGGCTATGGTTGCGATGGTGGAGCTGTTGCCGAAGTGTACTGCGTTGAAGGCAAGAAAGGAAGAAAAAAAAGGGAAGTATGGTATATCGTAGAGGAAAATAACGGGTTTATATCTGTTTGTGTGATTATTTTTTGCTGTTGCTAGTGTGATGTGGGGAAGAGAAGGGAGAAGGCACGTTTTTATATAAGAAAAAGAGCAAGGGGGGCGTGGCTATGCATTCTCTTTTTTGGGTTAGGGCTGGTGGACAGGGCAATGACGAAAATCAACAACAGCGTGGCAAAAGGCCTCAAACCCGTCGACTTGCCTTTGTTGTATGCTACTTTTCTGCACAGCCCTCTCCACATGCAGCTGGATTTGTCCCAGGAACCCTCCCCCCTTGTAGGTCACGAATTGCTAAGCTCTCTCCCCTCTCCTCTCTCCTCTCTCTCCTGTCCTTCTCTCTTCTCATCTCTCTTTCTCTCTCGTACATTATATATCTTTCCAATATATCTATGCTAGGCTGCTCAGTGTTGAAATCGAGTTCAGCCCACACATATAGAAAGAGTGTAAGGAGTGACTACGACATGCCAAGCCAAGGAATAGGAGTCGATAGTCGGTCGTATTTTTGCAGCTAGTCGATGAATTTGTATGAGGGATCACTTGACTCGGTTTGTCATCTCCAGTGCTATCTACTATTGCTTTGCAATGGGTTTTACCGGAGCTACGGCAATTGAAAGCTCTGTTTTAGTTCGGTATGCTTCTATGCTGAGTCAAAAAAGTAGATTACAAAGATGAGAGGGAGGAGAGATGGGACTCATTGCAATTAGTACCTACGTCGTTTGCGGCAACGTGCATATTTTGTTCTTCAGTTTACTTCAGGGAAAAGGGTCGTGCCACAAAAAAAATACATATGAAATATAACCACGTTGAAACGACGGAGAAAAGCTTTCTGCAACCTGTAACATAAGAAAAACAAAAGGACTCATCAGCCCAGTCATCCGAATATGGGCAGAATAGGCAATTGAACCGCAGAAAGACCAACAACGTGACCCCCTCCCACATCATTGTTTTTCTTAACCTCTCTCCTACCACTCTAAACGCTTTCAACACGTTTCCTAGTAACAAGAAGTTTTTTTTGTGATACCCTCCCCCGCACCTCCATATAGGCAAAAAGGCAATTGAGACCCTGAAGAGTCGCCAACAAGAATGTTGACCACAAGAACAAAAAAGATCGACTAATAATTTGTCAATCACTTTCGACTAACCACGAAAGAGTTTGATGGAAGCTATTTTGATGATGCCCTGTTTTGTACAACATGACAAGGATTGCTTAACTGCCGCAAAATGCTTTGCAAAGACATCATAGGACAGCAAAACATACTGCGGATTCCAAAGAACAACTCAATTGCTTCTCTCCCTGCTCACCCCCTTTCTTTTCCCATTTGTAGCATTCCCAGGAAGACGGAAACATTCCGTGACGATTTACAGAGTTGGCGGAGATACGTTTGGTGGCACCAGAATGTGGGAGAAGAATACCGTCGTTTCCCCCCCCCTGTCCCGACACTCTCCCATCTGTAGTGTCTCCTTTCCCGAATAGATATATAAAGCATATATATACAAGATTTTTACTTTTTTGGTTCTAGGAACGCAAGAAACATCAAACGAAAAAACTAGAGAGAGTTTAGATACCCTTGCCACCAGTGACCTCCAAGGTGTGGCCAGTAATGTAGCTGGCAAAAGGCGAGCAAAGCAAGAGGGCCGAACCGGCAGCCTCATCGACGTGGCCGGCACGCTTGAGAGGAGTATCGGCAAAGACGACGGCGGGCGAAGGAGGAGTCTTCTGGTTGCCCATGGGGATACCAAGGGCGACCTTCTGGCCATCGACAATCATAACCTCACCATTCTCCTTGGCACGGGTCAGACGAGTGTCAATGTAGCCGAAAGCAATGGTGTTGCAGCGAACGCCAAAGACGCCCCACTCCTTGGCAATGGTCTTGGTCAGACCAACAATACCAGCCTTGGCTGTGGCGTAGTTGGCCTGGCCAACGTTGCCGTGAATACCCGATGTCGACGAGATGTTGACAATCGAGCGAGGCTCGCCATCCTTGAGGCGCATGTAAGGAGCAGCAGCGCGGATGATGCGGAAGGGAGCCAGGTTGTGGACATCGAGCATCATCTGGAACTGCTTGTCAGTGGTCTTGTGCAGCATGGCATCAAAGGTGTAACCGGCGTTGTTAACAATGATGTTGATCTTGCCAAAGGCCCTAAAAAAACATGCCGAAGCGAACAGCAAATTTTTCAAGTAGCATTAGTATTAATGGTCTTGGTGTACGTAAAGGGCACGGAAGGACGAAAAGTCGTTTGCTCTTCCGAAGACTGGTCGGCTGGTGGATCGGCTTCAGCACCCGCCAGCTCTGTGTCACATCAAAAAGACATAGATGGCAAACGCGCTAATGTCCATTTGGATTTACAGATGATAGGCTGATTGCATAAGAAGCGAAGAAATTGCCATCCGAAGCGACGCTCAAGCCTCCTTTCGTCTCATCATCCATGGTCCTTGTCTCGTGAGAAAAAAAATAGGAGAGTAGGGGGAATCATCCTTCAAGTCTTACTTGATGGTCTCGGCGATCAGGCGCTCAGGGAAGGCGGGATCAGTGACATCACCGGAGACGGCGATGGCCTTACCACCGTTCTGGATAATCTCCTTTGCGACAGCCTCACCCTTGGCTAATGGAATTGAAATCACAGGCAGCGTGAGTCGATCAGCGCTATTCAACAGTGATAAGCTGGTTGCCACCTGGATCATTTATGCATCTTCTTTGTCATTGCTCGCTTACCAGCATCGAGATCGCTAACAACAACGCTGGCACCCTCCTTGCCGAAAAGCAGAGCAGTAGCACCACCAATACCCTGACTGTAAAAGTTGGATGCACAAACGTATAGAATAGTGTAAGCAACATACAAGAATTTTTGTGTCTCCATTCTACCATATACATGAATATGACTAGAATGTTCTTTTTCTCATGTCACCACAACATGCAATGTGTAAAGACTTACCCAGCGCCAGTGATGATGGCGACCTGGTTGGCGAGAAGGCCAGCAGGGTGGGAAGCACTGCTGGAGAGGTGGTTCATGATGACAGAGACACGGTTGGCGGCGACGGCAGACATGATGGAAATGAGAGTGCTGTGCAAAATGTGGGGATGGAGAAGAGGAAAGAGAGGAGTAATGGGGAAGGTGTAGAAGAGGAGTGGGGAGGCCTTGTACTTATTGCCACATGCTCAGGAAGAGAAGAGAAATAGGGTTCTCCGTTGCCCGTCCGTCGGTGCAGGACCGTGTTTTCCCCACGGCCCACACACCTCCAAGACCGATCATCCTCGATCGTACCTCTTTGCTCCCCCCGCATTTACACACCACATACACACATGCCCAACACTCACAAACACAACAGTGAAGTACATACACTCATCACCGTGCTCCCCTCCTCTCCACCCTGCTGATTTCTCTCGCTCGGTCTCTCTCTCTCTCTCTCTTGATCTTCCCAATCGCCTTAACCCAGATACGTTGTCTATTACTGCGTCCAATGTGGATCTTTTGCTGAGAAATGAATGGTACCTTTTTGTTGCCACGTGATCGTTCTCTCTACTGCCGAGTCATGGAGATCAGAGTGAACGTTGGCGTCAAGTCTCTTGAACAAAGATATTTATATATAACAAACCATCTCTTTGATAACACAGATATTACACGGTTTCCTTTCTGCCTTTCTACGCCCTCATAGAAACTGAATGAGGAAGGAATGTGGGGCAAGATATTTGGGCTTCTTCACCCCCCCCCTCCGGAAGATTTCTCAACCCAATTTCGGATCAAAGATTTGCCCAAGCCCATACGATTGGCTGCCTTAGAGTAACCTCGGTACAAGCGTTGTCTTTGCCGACTCGCTCTACTTTTTTTTTCTCCACGAGAGTAACTACCCAAACACAATAATGAGAAGAAGAGAGAGAAAGAGAGAAAGAGAGCCGTAGATTGAAGACGAGCCAAAAGTCATGGTAACTAGCGCTAGAAAAACGCGGCATAATTCTCTTCCTTTTCCTTCTCTCCGCTCACCAAATTACTCCGGACCGACGACTTTTGACATTCTCTAACAAGGAGTAGGACACCAAACGGTCCGAGAGAGATGAAAGACAAACATCAAAAAAAATCAAAGCGTAAACAACGCGTGAGCGTTTGCATAGAGGTACGTGTATCGTGTCATACACATAGACACATTCTGAAGCAACTAGGATGGATAGTTTGATTTGCGTCTGAGCTAATGCAGGAAGTCCTTTTTTTACCCCAAATTATGACGACGAAGTGCGACGTTATGGGGCTGGACCACACCAGGGAGGAGAACACAATGAATTGGAGACAATAGGGATGAGTATCTTTCTTATTAAACTTGACACAGGAACAAGGGTGAGGGAATAACACCGAGAGCATAGAATAGAAGAAAGGGAGTGAGTGCAAGCGTGCAAGTATGTATATGTATGTGGGTTCGATGCAAAGCAACCACAGTCGTTCCTTCCCTCCACAAATCATTGCCGCTTGTTTTCAATGTACGCTCTCCTACATGCACATACAACATAGCATGGTCAACCTGTACTCTGAGGAACGTACCAAAAACATATCACTCCCGAGTCAATGCGAGTATGTAGGAACCACATTGACAAAGTTGACAGCATGAAATGGCCCATGCGATGATGACAACAGCATAGTCTTTCACGGGAAAAAAAGCAAAAAGAGAGAGAAGAGAGACACAGGGATAGACAAAGCAGTGCAAGACTACCCGCCAGTTTACCAGACTGCTTATGTGCGGTTTGTGCACTGGAAAGAGGTTTGGCTCTTGTGCGTGCCTTTGGGTTGGCTGCATGCGCTCCTATTCCAACAGCCACAATAGGAGCCAAATAGAAAACAAAGGAAGAGGGTGAAAAAGATCCGTTTCATGATCCTTTTTACTGCGTTTTGTAGGTAATAGTGAATACAACCTTGTTTATATGTCTTCTTAGTTTTTCTTTTGTTTTTGTCTAGCGGTTGGGGGAACTCCTGTCACTCCTTATGCCCACCCATCCTGGCCAACCAATCATTCAATCAATACCCCTCCCACTCTCAAATATGTACCATAAAGGACTCTGCTCTCATAGTGATCGTTAGGGAAAAAGCAACCAAGCAGAGGTCTGCTACCATTTGTATGGGGATGCATGAGCCTCGAGGAGACAGTGTGAAAAGAAAAATGTCGCATCTATCCAACCATCCAATCTAGAAAAAAAATAAAGAATAACAAAGACACCGATTACCCAATAATACACGAAAACATGGGTGCTCCACTCTCCAATTGCGCGCGCTATCCCTTGTCAAAGCTAAAATCACGAAGGGAGTGTGGACAGTATGTTTGTTCTTTCTTCACCACGACTATACCCCCTTTTTTTTCTTGGTGCGAACTGCAAAGAATGTTGAGTGGATGAAGATCTGTAAAAAGGTGGGAAACGAGAGGAAGATATAGAGAATAGGAACGAAAGGCAATTATGCGAGATGGGGGCTAGAGCTAGGTAGCCTCATAACAACAGGCGATAGGCAGGGGCCATGTATTGATTCCACCATTGGGCAAAACAGTATAGAAAATTGTATATCCGAGTCTCCAGGTACGAATGATATCTACATGTAACAATCCAGTTGCGTGCTCTCTTTTCTTCTATCCATGTACTGAGTTCGAAGACCAAGTCAAACAACGACAGTCGTTGCTGGGGCAGATTAGGATATGTCGCCTCACGTCCGAAATGGTGTACCCCTTCTTTTTCGTTTTCTCTCTATCACCCAAACAGGCTTTTATTCAGATACCACCAAAGATGAACCTTGAACTGTTTGCATCGGGGACATGATAAGCACTCTGGGTGTGACTTGTGCATGTTACAGACGCGCCACTTGTGTCATGGCTTCTCTCCTTATGACCTTCTGCATGCTCACAATACTTTATGCACGTGCAAGGTGGCCAGAAAGGAAAAGAGACCCATTTCAACAGACGCATATACGAACACTCACATACAAACTTTAATGAGACCTCACGAAGGAATAGGGTGTTCTCTTCAACCGATGGTACCTCCTCCTATCTTCTGTACGATATTTTTTTTCAGGCAGAGAGGTCTTTCATATGATCGAACATGTAGAGACCATTGTCTCGATATCAGCAGTTCTTCATATCAACGTTTGCTACTCTCGTCCTCCTTTCCCTTTCCCTTTTGCAACACTTCCGTGACGGGTGGGATTTGCGGTGCTATTTTTGTGCCATGATTCATTCTTCTCAACTTGAACATGGCCATGCACGCCTACTGATTTAGGCCCACAATAGTGTTCCTCTTTGTAGTATATGTACGCTAAATAGAGAGAAAGAGAGGAGAAGGAAGAAGAGAAAAATAAACAAGCGGGAGAAGAGGGGAGAGAATAATGCACGCAACGAGCAGAGAGAGATACAGAATGATAGAAGACAGGGACCCGGCGTGAAAACTACACTATGCCGGTTAATGCTGCTGTCAACACTGTTTATTATACAACGACAATGTGCTGTTATCCATTCCTTTGGCTCGTCAAAGATCAAGTGTAGTTGTAGTGGGGGAGAGGGATGTGAGGTATGCATTGGCTCCCTTGGACATTGGCGAGATGCAGTACCCTGACTGTCACACAATATGTACTGTACTCTGTTACTCAGCTCAGGCCATGAACCGCGGCATATTTTCTGTGGGTGGGCATTGGAATACTCTGTCCAATAGCCAAATGAGGAAAATATGTCGCAGAAGCGCGACCACCTTTGTGCAACTGACCAAGGATGAGGTGTGGTGCTGAACGACGCGTCCATTTGTTTCAAGCAGCTAGCCAGCACTCGTTGTGTCTAGGCACTCTTTTCCTTTCCAAGGTACCGTTATGGACCTCTCCCCTCCCCTCCTTCATTTCATGTCGAATCCAGTCCATTGCAACGTTTTAGTTCCTTCGGGTGGGTGAAAGAGTATATGTGAAGAAGACAAATCATAACTGTCAGAGATGAGGATCCGCTGTCCTCCGTTCCTCCTCAATCCTCCCCCTTTTTTCTTCTTTCCCTCCCCCATACACACTCTTTCAATTGAGGACTCCCAGTTTGAATCATGGATGCTAAAGCATGCATCTTTGACTGAGAGATATATGTAGAAGGCACTACGGTGCTGGGTGGGTGGATGCGTCTGGGTCACTGTGCAACATATTGCCTCATACCTTTCGGCTATCCTTGTCTTTTTCTGGCAGTCCCTTGTCTCCACAAGTTGGTATCATCAAATCATTCGCGCATAAACATACATTCACATACACACGGACACGGACGCACATACCTATTGCTCTTGCTCTCTCGGGTTCGTTTCCTTTCATTCGTCTGCTCAACCACCTCTATTATTCTCAGCATCCTCATCATCGACTGCCTCCTTCCCTCGTTTCTTTCTTCTCTTACCCCCCCACTACACCCCTCTCTCCTTTTTTTCAGTCCTTCTTACCCATCCCTCGTCTCAACTCTCAACCACTGTTCGAACTATCGAACAGTTCATTTACAAAGGTGACCTGTCGCTCTGGTGCAAAGGATCAGAAATAGAATAACTCGAAACACGTATGGAAGACGGGCTTTTCCTTTCTCTGTCACCGGGATCCAGGCTAGCATTGGCCCCCTCTCCCGTTTATGAAGCTCATCCACTCGTTTACCGAAGCACCGTCGCGCTCATGCACCACACTGGTCGCTCAATACAATTGCAACAAACTAGTCATTGAGTGGAGCAGGCGTGCAGGAGAGAGAGCATCAAGTTTGGTTGAGAGACCGGGTTTCCATGACATTTAAACATTACTCTTTCAGGCTCTCATCTGTCTGTTCGCAGAGCACCTATACAGGGAGCAGCAAGAAAAAGTGTTTGTTCTGTTCCTAGCGAGGTGCTTTGTTCGCAGGCTTGCTGCTGTTTGGTTTGTCATGTTTTGAGGGGACCCAGCTTTGTGCTAGATGGCTGATGCTGTTCCTCAGTAGTAGATCCTAATTGACAGGAACTGAAATGTTCTATCGGTGAACATTGCGCTGGGGGGAGGGGAGAGAAAAACAACTGCGAACGTGAAGGCGGGAAAAGAAACGGCGATGCGGCAATGGGTTTTGTCCGCCTTTGAGTTGTTGCTTCTCAGTCAGCTGCTCGCGCACTGTCACTCTTTTTTTCTTTCACGCACTTTTGTGCCTTTTTCTTGTTCTATTCTTTCTTTCTTGGCTATCGTCATTCCTTCACTTGAAGCATTGGTCGTAAGCTTGCAGGCTGCGTATTTGTATGGTGTGCCTTCTTTTTGTGACTAACCCATCCCTCTTTTTTTTTCCTTTTCTTTTCTTCCTTCCTTCCTTCGTTCCTTCCTCTTCTCTTTCTCCTTTCTTTCTCTCACTCGCATATCTTCTATCGATTCACCGTGCCCTTTTGCTGCTTCTTCACCTCGCGTTATTTTCAGCTATCCTCTCTGTTCTCTCAACCCTTCCCCTACCTTCCCTTCATCTCGCTTCACTCTTTTTTTGCTCTTCTTCCTCTCACATATCCTTTGAGGACGACTTCCACGACCCTGCCTCCTCGTCTTACCCTCAAATAGGACCCTCCGACCCCTCCTTCTCCTCTTTTCCACCTCCTCCTGCTCCTGCTCCTACTTCTCCTCTCCGTCTTCCCGATCTTCCTCCTACTCCTCTTCTTTTTCCTCCTCGATTAACGTCCTCCAAGGGAACTTCTGCAGCGTCGTTACTCTTCCGCTCCTTTCTGTCGTGTAAGCACCGATCTTTCTGTCATCCCTTGTACCTTTTATAATTTTTCTTCATCTTGAAGTCACTGCCACAGTATGTAGGTCGGGCTTGGCCATGATAGTCAGTTCAGTCGGCTCATAACCTCCCCCCTATGATGGATGGATGCAAATGTTGTAATCCAATCTTCTCTTTTTTTTTACCTTGGCTGATGTTCTTACTCACTGGACATGTGGGATACATGTATACCGACCACTTCCGAGGTTTGCCTTCATGATAATGGAAGGTCTACTACTCGGCAACAGCCAGGCTTATGATAGGGTCCGAATTCTGGATGGACCCGAAGGAATATACGCCAACCTTGTTAATGTTCTTTCTTGTCCTAGCCCCCCCGCACGACCATCCACCTTACCCCACTTCACCCCCCTTCCTCCATCCTCATGAAAACATCATTTAGACATTTCAGCTCCCTTCGTCCTTTCTTCTATTTCTACCCAACGAACTCATTGTCTCAAGGGTTGGTGCTCTGTTGTATTTTCGACACATGCTTAATGTCGAAATAACTTGTATATTTTTTTTGCCTCGGCAATCGTTCCTCGGTCAACTTGTTCAGTGGTGTAGTGTGTGTCGTGGATATCTTTCCCCTCCTCTCTTCTACTCCCTCTCTCTTATCCTCTTGATTTTTTTTATGTCTTTCCATTCCAACAAGTTTTTTTTTCTTCGTTGCTCGGGGTCCTTGCTTGCTTCACCAATGGCTGTGCTTTTCATTATTGTGTTGCAGTTTGTATTATTTCATTATGGTTTCTGCTTAACTTTTGACTAAAATGCCTTTTTTTTTCTTTCATCTTTCTAACCATCACATCATCTTTCACCAGTATAAGGACTTGAAACGCGTGTCTCCCGTGTTTTTGTCGCTTGGATCATAAAAAGTGTCAAGTCTTTTGTAACAAGAAGTCAATAGGCAAGTTGATGTTATTATGTCTTTTTTTTGCATGTGGGTGTAGTTTTTTCCCCCCAATGCTCCGTTGAAATTTGGTGGTGCTTCATTCCTTTCCGCCCTGGTGGAACGAGCAAACAAGTGAGGGAAAGAGGGAAGAGAGAGGGGGGAGGTTGAAGAAGGGGGACAAAGGTGGGGCGGAGGGAGGGGGATGAACGAATGAGTGGAAGTGAACAGAGGGAGGGAAGGGGCACAAGAAGGGCTCCATGGGAAGATTAGCACGCGAATACGATTGCACCGTATCTGTAAATGAGTACAACTTTTTTTTGTTGCTCTAAAGAGGACCGAGCGTCGTTTTGATTAGGAAAGACGGAAGAATTGGGCAGCGGAACAAAAACATACGAAGTATCCTATCTTTCGTTCTTGTCAATCAGCGGTAACTAAAAAGGGACTCGATATGATGAGCAGCCAATTTGTGTTTTTTTCCTTGAACAAATCTTTGGGTCTTTAAGCCTAGACAAACAACCTTTTTTTCAAGGTGCTGTGAAGTGTTGTTTCTTTCAGATGATAATGGCAAAAAAAACAAGAAACAAAAAAACAACAACACTTGAGAGCAGGCTGTGGGTGTCGATCCACCCTTTTTTGTATTGTTCGATGATGGGGGGAATGCATACTTTGTGGTTCCAAATGGCGACAACAAACAATCTCCCCCCCCCACTCCACCCTCCACACATGCTGCTTTTTTCCCCCTATCCCTCAGTTTTTGCAACTTATTTATTTTTCTTTTTTGCTTGTCGTTCGGCGATGCAAGTCATGAAGTTGTTGTCACGCTCCTTAGCCAGCTTTTTAACCCCTCCTTTGCCCCCCCCCCCAATGGTTATTTTTTCGTGCGCGCTATGTTTATATCATTCCTTGAATCGGTTAGCTTGCGCGCAGACATTGCAATACCCCCCAAAAGCAATCTGCACTTTGTTTTTTTTCTGTCTTTTCGCTCTTTGGCCCCCCTAGAACACTTTTTTTTGCATTTGAATATTCAAAAGAAGAAAAAGAAAGTGAAAGGAACAAGAAGGGAGGGGGGGAGAGAACGGCAAAATGAGAGAAAAAAAGGACACACAAACTGGTGACAGGAGCGTAAAATGAGCACGTTCCTCTCCCACCTCCTCTGCCTTCCCGCCTGTCAGAAAAAAAACATACACACACAAAAAAGCGTATTGTTCGTCATCGACCACTAAAATACAAAAAAAAAGATGATGAAGGTCCTTGTATATTTTTTTTTCGTTGGAACAAAAAAGAGAGAAGGGGTGAGTGGGGGTGGATACATTGCATTGAAATGCACAATGCGAACAAAAAAACAACAAAGTGAGAAGGGGGGACACGTACAAGAGCCAAAAGGTTGAGCACAACAACGAGCGAGTGGAGAAGAACAGACAAGGGTGCAGTTGCATAAATAATGTATTGCGGCTATAAAGCTTGTGGGACATTGGCCAGAGACAAAAAATTGCGCTGTGGCGCGTGCACCGAGAGATGGAACGCAAAAGTGGAGAGAGAGCGAGAGAGAGTAGGAAGAGCTATCTTGCAGGCAGAGAGGATAGGCGGGGAACGAGAACAGAAAGGGGGGATGGTAAGGATGGGAGACGGGAATGGGAGGGGGATGACAACCTTACAGTCCTTTTTTGGGATGGTTGCTGTAGTAATGGCGACAAACATGTGGAGAGGTATGCAACCTCACAAGTTGAAGAGAAGACTTCTTGGAACATCCCCGATAGGGCCAGAATCAGACAAAAAAAGCAGAAAGATGGCTTTGCAGTCAACTGCAGGCGGCAAGGTAGCAGCAGTGTTGGCTAGACTGGAGCAATGTGTGTTGTGATTGTGTGCTGTATGTCTGCATGTATGTATGTACGTCTGTGTCGGGGCCAAGCCTGCATGGTTGTTTGTGTATGACTGTATCTTGAAAAAAAAAAGAATGAGAGAACAACGAAAGTAGAGCGAACGAGCGAGAGAGAGGACAACAAGAAAGAAGAGACTGACGCTGAGAAAACCTCGAAAACATTCACGTACACACAAGCAAATAATCCGCAAAAAGACCATTATGACAAAAGGTTGCTTCCACTCCCTTTTGTGCTGCTGTTGCTGCTGTTGGGACTGCGGTGGTGCTGATGCTGCCTTTTGCTTAATACGCGCAGTGCACCCCTCTTTTCTTCTTCTTCTTGCTTTGTTATCTTCTTTTGCTCTTGTGCTTACATCCAGTTCGCTCTCTCCCCCCCCCATCTGTCCGTCTCGTCCCCCTCTTTTTTCGTGTATTTCCTGTGCGCTTGCTTCTTCGTCGTTTTTCTTCCGCTCCTATTCGACTAGCTTTTTTCTCATCTTCCCGATCTTGAAGCTTGATTGGTTGGCTTGCCACTGTTTTTGTATGCTGCGTTCATGTGTGGGATGGGTAGGGGGGATGATACGAGGGGCTTTAGGCCAATTTAGTTTTCAGTGTTGCTTTGGACTACCACAGCGGTGCTCGCTCCTCATTTGCACTCTTTTTTATTACTCCATCTCGCCTCGGCTCCACTGCAAGCGAGGCTCGGGGTACCTGCCTCATCGCACGATCCAAAGATGATGGAGGAAAAAGAAAAATGCTCAATACACTAACTAACCAAAGAACCTGCTTGGCTCTTATTTTTTTGTATTGTTTCTTGTAACCCTCCCTTTTGCCTTTCATTCTTCGCTCGCGTTTCATCTTGTTGGTGGTGGTCGCGCGTCACTTTATATTTCGATTAATTATTATTGCTAACACCTCCACAACTGCACATCTGGGACCATTCCTTCTCCAGCCCAACCTTTTTTTCCGCTCCCTTCTTCCGTTGGCAACTGAACAGATCGTCTGATTCCTCTACCTCAACGGACATTTTTTTCTCTTGTCATTTTTGCCCCCTTTCTCTCGTTCTTCTTTCTCCTCGTTTTTTTACCTCTACAATACCGTCCGTTTACACGAATTGTAGCGTCTACAATGGCCGAAAGTACAGGTAAGAAGACGTTCCATTTTGCAGCGCCCTCTATTTTTGTGTCTGTTTTTCTGTCATCCTTTCTGTCCAGTCTTGTCTCGTACCCTTGAACCCCTCCTTTCCCCTGCTCCTTATCGGCCCTCTCTCTCTCTTTCTTTTTTTTTCTGTCCTTACTCCCGTTGCTCCTCCTCCTGCACGCGCCTAACACGACCATTCCCCCTGCCTGCCTGTCTGCCTGCCTGCCTGCCTGCCATGTTATCAATAGCCATGGAGACTCTTTTCCAATGTCACTTGATCCGTGGCTAACCACGTCTCTTTCTCTCTTTCTTTTCTTTCCGTCTTTTCTCTTCTTTCTTCTCTGTTCCACACTTATAACCCCACATAATACAAACCTTTGTGTTGTTGCTTTGTTGTTGCCACTTTGTCTGTTCATCTCCTTTCTTTCATCAACCCCCTTCCCTCTATCTCTCTTTTTCTCTCTCTCCTTTTACAACTCCCCGCTACTATTATAATACAAATTACACATGTCAATGCTAGCAGTCGCAGAGTGCACCCCCACTACCACACTTGATATGGGCGCAGAGGCCCATGCTCATGGGTCTCCGCTATCCCCCTCCCACTTGTCAGCAACTATCAAGCAGGAACCTAGCCAGGAGGAGAACCAGGCATCGACAGCTACTCTGGATGACGAAGACGATGATGATCATACCTTGCATTCTACCACTCTCACCTCTGTTCCCATCAAGGGCAGTCTCATGGTGCCTAATCCTCAGTTCGACTACACCACGCTCTCTCCTGCACAACTCAACAATGTGTCCTCACAGGGCCACGGCCCGTCGTCTGCCCCTTCCTCACCCACCATCCCTTCTTCCTTCCTCTCGATGCATGGCTCCTCTCCAGGTCTGTACGAACCTCTCCGCCGCAACTCTGTACCTATCCTATCAGCTGACCAAACCGAACACAAGCGCAAGGCTTCCGAAGAAAAATACATGCAACGCCAAGGTTCCTGGTCTGGCTCGTCGACCGCATCGCTCTCCATGATCAACAGCGGAGCAGCCCCTCCGCCTGTCCTCCACCATCTTGATGCGGCCCAGTTGGATCCAGCCACAATGCACTACTACCGAACCCAGCTCTCCCAGCCACACTTGATCCAACAGCAGCAGCAGCTCCAGCAGCAGCAACAGATGCAACTCCATACTCTCGGCCACATGGTTTCCTCACCCACAGTTCCTAGCACAGATATGACTCCCGCCGCCACTCCACCGGCTACAACCACTTCTGGAAAGGTAAAACGTAACAATTCGATTTGCTCAACGACCAGCGTATCCTCTTCCGGCAGTGGCTCGAATAACAAGCATCCATGCAAGTTCATGAACTGCGGTTGGAGCTTCAAGCGATATGAGCACTTGAAGAGACATATGCTTGTCCACACCAAAGAGCGCCCGTTCGTATGTGACTTTGCTGGCTGTAACAAGAGCTTTAGCCGCTCTGATAACTTTTCGGCTCACCTGCGTACCCATACAAAAAAGAACTCGGCCCATCGCCGCTATGAAAGCCGCGCGGCCTCCGATGCGAACATCAAGCAAGAAGCCAATGATGCTCAGACACCACAGGAGCTGCAACAACAGCAGCAGCAGCAACAACAACAAGGTCAACAGCAGCAACAGCAACAGCAACAGCCAGTAATGGGTGGTATGGCAAGCTTTATGCCTCATCCAACACTCCATCTGCCCTCGAGCTATAGCAGTGGCTCTCTCTCACAAGACATGACTGAGTATCGCGAATACACCTCGCCGCCAAGGTCACCATCACAGTCTGCCAGCGTGTCGTCTACGTCACTTGCTGGTATGGGCAACTCTGCTACGCCTGCCAACGATAGCGACTCTTTCGACATGATGAACCATTCGGGGTATGGTTTCGGTAGTAATGGGCTCTATCCGCTCGACCACCAGATGGATCACATCAACGGCATGATGCCACGCTTCGACTCGATCCGTTTCGACTTCAAGTCTGTTGCTCCGGGTGATATCCACAAGCCCCATGGCGAGGAAGACGGATCCGAAGGTCTGATGGCCAGTACCAACCCGAATGGCGAGTCACCGCATCCATCGCCAATGCCTCAGTACGAGCACTTTTCGTTCCCGTCATCCATCTCGACCCACTTCATGCCCATGTTCCACTCGGGCTTTACACTGGATGCTGCTATGCCACCTCATCACCCAACCCAGAACCAGTTGGACCACCATGATGGTCGCTCTTTTGCTATGACCCACGGCGCCGCAGCGGGAGACCACTATACTCCGTCGCCTGCAGCGACTGGTTTGCATGATGAAAACCCTTTCCACAACGAACATGGTCAGCATGTCCAGCCTTTGCCTGGCTACCCACAGAACTACGGCGGCCATCCCTCCCATGAGCTGTACGATCCCAAGTCTGGCACTAACCAAGTGCATCCATACTCGGTTCATGCTTCGCTTCCTCCCCATCCGCTCATGTCAACCTCAACACCATCGTTCCAGGATAATCTCTATGTCGCGAACAATGCCTCTGCGGTGACACCCTCGACCCCTACACCGACTCCTACTCCGACACCAGCCTCGCAGACCCAAGGCCAAAAAGGTAAAGAAAAACGATGATTTCCCATACCGAATGCCATACGTCCTGTTGCCTTTACTGTTACGAAAGGAACACACTTTGTGCCCTTTGCCCACAGAAAAAAAAAGAAACAATGGTTGCATGCACCGATGCTTTTGCTCTACCTTCTTTCAGGTTCTTTTTTTTTATACAAAAAGAGAACCAGAACACCCATGTTTTTTTCCAACATTCTTGAATTCTCCAACAGCGGCATCACCTTCTTTATAATGCTTTTTGATTTGTCAACGGCAGATGCTGACTTCCTCCTTCATCGTCATCACCAATACCATTCTTTTCCTTTCAACTATATACCCGTCTCCTGGCCTCTTTGACATATCCTCTCTTCCTGCTATGTACCTCTTCTGCCCATTTTTGCTCTATTCTTGATCCCTTTCTTGTTGACTCAAGAATGATAGAAGACTCCTAGTCGCTGTGGCCAGGCTTCCAAATATATTTCTACAAGAGTCGTCTTTTCAGTGCCTTACCTATCTCGTCTCTTTTTATTTCCTCCGCGGTTCTGTTTTTTTTTTTCTTTTTTTCCAATAATGAACAATGTCGCTTCATCCATTCTTTTCGTCTTCTTTCACATGTTCCTCCCAACATTTGTCCTTTCTACACATCCTTTGTCGTGGGAATATATGACCCGACAACAGCGACCACGATGACAACGCTAACCACCCCAGTCCATCCAACATCATCCACATCCACACCAGCACCCGAAGGGTCTGTTACCCCCAGTGTTACTTCTGTATCTAGTCTGCAACCTCCTCCTCCCTCTCATCATCATGCACCGTCTCTAACTCCTCAGCGGTCCGACATTTACGAATATTGCCATCCTTCAACCATCTCACCGCTGTTAGCCGCCAACGGAATGTTGACGGGGCCTTCTTCTATGTATGTCCACCAACCCCTTTCTCTCCAACCGCAGCATCACCAACATCCCAACCATCACCATCATCACAATCTACACCACCTACACCAGGACCAAACAATGTCCACACCTTCACCAATGTTGTCAAATATGACGCTCTCTCCTGCCCATGCCTCGACAACCACAGCATCACCACTAGCGCTGATGCATTCCACGCCGCAATCGACCTTGGCTGTGCCTGCAGGGTCGATTGTACCCACTTCTTTGACGTTTCATGTTCAGGAGACATCAAATAGTCCCTCCGGGGGTGTGGGTGGTACCACCCATCCAATGATGCTGTCTTCATCGTCATCCTCTTCTTCTTCTCTCTCATCTTCCTCTTCGTCATCGTCTCTGTCGTCGTTGTCATCTTCTTTATCATCGTCGTCGTCTTCATCCTCGACATCCTCGCTCTCTCCATCCATCAAACCATCCGCACCGGTTGCGGGTGGCGCCACGACCAACATCACCAACACCATATCATCATCATCCACCAAATCCACCAAGAATAATACCCTATTGAATATTCCTAATTCTGCTGCCACCAATGTTCCAACCACTGCCACATCAAATAATGCATCATCTTCTTCCTCCACATTGACATCCACGGGGGTCGGGGGCAAGCCTGGCGGCTCTGGCAAGCACCATACTTGCACAGTCCCCGGATGTTCAAAACGATTCAAACGGTTGGAGCACTTGAAGCGACACATCAAAACCCACACGTTGGAACGACCCTTTTCGTGCCCTTATTCATCTTGTACCAAACGGTTTTCGCGAAGCGACAACCTCTGTAAGTCGGTCTTCCTTCGTTGTTTCCCCCCCTTTTTTTTTACTTCTCAGTTGCTTCAAAGAAGCAACTGTTGTGTGCATGTGACAGGGCAAAAGCATCCATATCCTTTCATTCCTATCTCACTTCAAGTCCTTTTACAACATACTATACCACAAAATCATGCTGACTGAACTTTTAATCTTTCTCCATTCACATCGCGACGAAAAAAATAGCTCAACATGTCAAGACTCACCAGCGTCAACTGAACAAGCTCCAGCTCAAGCAGCAGCGTAACCAGCAGGCACAAGCCCAAGCACAAGCACAAGCGCAGGCGCCATCTCATGGCGCTTGAGGGAATGTGACATCATGACGGGGTCCCATTTGCAGGCCTCTTCTGTTTCTTCTTCTTTTTTTTTTTAACCAAGTCGAGATGAGATATTTGCTCAAGCTCATTTTGTAAAACCTACTCTTATTATGTTTGAGCTCTTTTTTTTTTCCTCTTCCTTCCCATCTCTTGGGCCTCTTCTTTTTTCATTTCCTTCTTTCGACTTGGTTTTTGTATATGCCTCTTCTTTCTTTCAAGTTTGTTGCTATATTGCCTGTTTGCGTCTCTTGTCTCTCTCTCCTCTCTTCTTTGACGCATGGCCGTCCATAGACAGTACTTTGTCTCATACGTCCTTTTCCTTCTGCTCTTCACCATTATTTTCTTCTTATTATTGTTGTGTTTTTTTTTGTTTTTTCCTGTTCTTTTTTTCTTTTACCCAATTTGCCCTTCGTAGAAGTCGTTTTTTTCTTCTCGTTCTGTATCATTTGTTTTTTTTTCGTCAGTGTTTTTTTGTTTAGTGTTTTTTTTCTTTGCTTTGTTCAGTACTTTCAGATAACTTTTTTTAAACTTCTCTCCATCACTTATAACAAACCCCTTCTTTTTTCCACTTAACTCTATTAAAGCAGTATGACCTTTTTGCAAAAAAAGAAAGCGCAACAAAAACTGTGATGATTTTTCAAGTGAACTAACAAAAAAAGATCGAAAAAAGTAAAATATCTTTTCAAATGATTTCCATTGTCTCCAAAAAAACTTTTGTTCAAAAAAAAACAATTCTTTTAGTTGAAGTAGTAATAGTAGAAGTAGTAGTAGTGGTTTGTCATTTGTCGTTTGTCGTTTGTTGGTATTGTTTGTTTTTTTTTCAAAGAATCATACAAGCTTGTTTCCTCATCCTTGCAAAATTGGACTGCATTGCCAGCTTGAGTGCCGCTTGAAAGACTTCGGCCAGTCCCTTACGAGATTTGGCTGAACATTCATAATACTTGCAGTGCAAAGCTGCCGCAACAGCCGCTCCTTGTTCATACGTGACAAATTGGGTGGCGTCGTTGGTCGATGGTAATGATGGTGATGATGAAGACGTTGTTGTTGTTGATGTATTTGTTGCTGTTGTTGGCACTGTTGACAAGCCATCGTTGGGGTCTGATGAAGGTTCGTCCCGGAGATCTGTCTTGAGACCCACAACAAGTTTCGGGATCTTTTCCAGAAAGTGGGTCAACTCTGGGTACCACTATATATTATAAAGCCAGAAAGGGTTGTTTATGTTATTTTTCCGCATGTCGAAATATTATCTGTTGAACTATTGCTCTCCAATCTATTTCTTTTTTGTCTTTTACCTTCTCAGTAATATTGTCAAGACTGGGCCGGTTATTGACGGCAAAACACATGAGAACAACATCCGATTCTGGGTAGGACAAGGGTCGTAGACGGTCATAGTCTTCTTGTCCAGCCGTGTCCCACAATGATAGCTCTACTTGATGTTTGCCATGTGGCACGACCATCGTGTAGTTTTCAAACACTGTCGGGACATATTTCTACATAAAAACAATAGAAAAAACAAAGGATTGTAAGATCCCCTTTTCCTCTTCGGTTATTATTGATGTATGTCAGCTTCTTCACCTTTCCTCATATCAAAAACAACAATAAGGCATAACAAACAAAAAAAAAACAAATATCCCATAAAATTGCAAGCAGATGACAATTGATCCTTGCCTTTGGGAAAGTGCCTTTGGAATGGACGATCAGCATGCATGTCTTGCCGCACGCACCGTCGCCCACCACGACAAGCTTCTTTCGGATATCTGGCTACATGTATATTTTACAACGATGATACATACAACGACACATAAAAATAGGATTCATTGTTAGATTCGCAAAAAAAAAGAAAGATTTGTCGTTCTCATCCTTAGTCGCGGTTAGTCATGCTGCAGAGGGGAAAAATACAAAAAGGTACAGATAGAAAATGTCTAGGATTCTTTTTTTCTTCCTTCCTGCTTGCATGCTTACCATGGTAGATCGATGGTGGCGGAAAAGGAAATGGGAAGGAGGGAGAGAGGAGGAATAGAGAGGGGGAGGATATGTAGGCTGACAGAGTTCAACAGTTTTAAGGCGAATGCCTCAAATATAAAAGAAACACGCACGTAATGTAAGCTGGAGAAGGGAGGAAGGGAGGGGAAAGAAGAGAAAACAAGAAAGAATGGATTTGGATTAGATTAAGCTGTTATGATGTTTTTTTTTCTTTATGAGAACGGTTTCAAAAATGAAGAAAGAGAAGAGTAAGAGAAGAGAAAGATGTTGTGTGAGCATAGAGAGAGAGAGAAGGAGTTTACAAATAGGAACTAAGCGGCAGAGCAGCTTCTATTGATGCATGACAAAAAATGTCCCAACACGCAAATATTGTAATGTTGGCGGCAAAAAGATGAATTCCATTTTCTGCTGCTCCAACTTTTTTTTTTGCATAAGTGGTACAATCCAATGCTTGAGCCCTTGAGGCCAGGCAGACTGCGTGTCAATGAGATTTTTTTTTCCAGTGAGAAACATCAACGTTGCTGCAGTTAATTTTTAGTTTGTGTTTGTGAACAGGAACGTTACAACAGATAGAGAGAGAACCATGACAAGGGTGATTGGATGGAGAAACAGTCCTTCTGTTGATACTTTGACATTAGAAGCAAGGCACAACTAGAGTGTACCTCCTTCTTCCTTTTTCCCTTTCTTTCTTTCTTTCTTTCTTTCTTTCTTCTTCCACTTGACACGTACTTTTTTGAAGTCTCTTGCTACGTTTTTTTTCGCGTGATATATGGTTACACAGGGTAAAATCGTGCTAGCCAATGGAAACTGCCCCTCTTAGTTTGGAGTTGGTGGCCGCATCTGTGCACAAAATTGGTATAGACTAAGCGGAGTTTTTCATTTGAGGATTTGTTAATGGAGATGCCTGCTTACCTTGTTGAAGAGTTAGAAAGGAGAGAAAATGGTCATGAAGAGCACGAAGGGTAAAAGAGAGAGTGCGAATAGAAAAAGAAGAGAAAAGAGGCCAAAATGCTGGAGTAGAAGCGCAAGAATAATCACACTTCAACAAACCCTTCATCTTTTTCCTGCCAGAATGGGGCAGAACAATGACTAATAACAATAACGGCGACAAACGGCTGGGACGGAGCACTGGGACTTGAAGGATAAGCAAGGATTGGAACTATTTCACAATGGAGGAGAAGGGAAAGAGAGGACGAACATGGGGCAATAAAGAAGAATAACACCCGTTTAGATCGCCCTGGCTCTCATTCAGTCAATGAACCTATGCGTCCTAGAAAAACACACACACACACACACCATGGCATCTCTCTATCCTATGCCGTCGGTAACATCTTTTGTGATTTCTCTCTCTTTTTTTTTCTTCGACTGGATTCAGATTGCATTAAACAGCCTGGTAACTGTCTCTCTATTGTCCCTGCTAGAGAACAATGCAAAACGCTCCACAACCGATAAAGGCTACATGTCTGTCTTGCCTTGTGCTACTTATCATTCCCTAGCATCGCACGGGGCGCCGCTCTGAATATTCCATTCTTGCATTCCTGCTTTAGCTTCCCATCCCATATGAGCAGCAATATCAGCAATATCCCATTTCATTCAGAATAATCCTCTATTTGAATATCAATCCGTGATATGGCGTACGGCAGAGTACATAAGTATAACTTTTCTTCCGTAGGATGACTCTATCACAAGAAGTATTACATTCAAAAGAGAATGTTCCTTATCCCATTCCTCGCAAACCAATTGTCTCAGCCCACGCCCCCCTTTTTCAGTCTGTAGGGGATGTTGCAATAGTCAGCACTATCCCTCTCTACTTTCCTCCCTCCCCCTGTCTTTCTCTCAATGCGACCAAAAAAAAATCCGCCAACCGCATAAAGTCGGGGGTACTAAAAAAAGAGTCTAGTGTTGCATGGATTATTTATTCTAATCGTACCAATCCAGGAACAAGAGGACAAAGCTAGCCAAGATCAAGAAAAAGAGTATCCATTTGCGCGTGCTGTTGTTGCGCTTCCCAGCCTTTAGTAGCTGGTCATTGCCTGCTGAGATCATTTCGATGGCATTCAAAGCCTCTTCGTGTAGTCGGTTTGTCTGCTGTGTCTGAATTTCCAAATGTTCCTGAATCGCCGAATGAAGAGTCGACAGTTCAATCATTGATGTTTCCAATTGCCTATGAGTAAATACATGCCATAATTGAAAGTATGGAATCAATAGTAATAAAAAAAAGAGGAATTGAAATCATGTTAATCGTCTGTTATGTCTTTCTTCTCTTCTCTGGTACCAGTTGAAGTGTGGGCAGAATAGAAACAACTTATCGAGTTTCAACTTACCGAACTTGATTCAACTCTGTTTCAAGCTGCTGTACAATATGCTCATTCTCAAGCTCCAACATCTGACGCTCTTGTGCTGACAATCCTCGTTCAAAGTCATCCTCCTCCTCCAGTGATCGAGGTTGCTGATGTAGATCATCCATGTCATCATGAGTCGTACTAATAGCCTGTCGGTGATAACGCATTGATGATGAATAGCCCATATGACCGTCGTCACCACCAAAACGATTCCGAGCTCCACCCAAGTGAGGAGAGTCGCTCGATCCCAGTCCTGCTGATGTAGAAGACAACGCTGTCGCTGTTGTCGCATTATTTGATCGCCGCTGATACAGTGCGCCAGGCCCACCAGATACGCTCAAATCGTCACTATTGTCAACAAATGTGCTATTGCTACTATTACTGGCTGAATTGCGCATGCGGCTACTCTGAGATCCAGGTTTAGGAAGGGCCTTGTACAAAGAACTAGATATCCACAGACAGAATAAATATTATGTATTAGCACTGGTACTCACAGCATTCCTTACACTTCTCTCATCCTCCCAATTTAAAGAAATGATAATCCTCCGTCGAATTCTCTCTCCACTTTTTGCTATTCTCTTACCTTTCTGACTTTTCCATTTCCCTAGCCATCCGCACCTCGTATTGATCCTTGTGCAAAGTGGCGAGACTGGCAAGTTTTTCGTTTAGATATAGCGTGATTCCTTGTCGGTGCTGTGCAAAGTTGTCGGCACCTCCTTGCCGCAGAGAGAAGGCTGCTGATAGAAACTGATTAAGTCCTGATGCTCCTGCAGGTCCATTCGCTTGTTGCTGTTTCCTTCTCTCTATTAAGAAACAGAAAAAGATTATTAACGCCGCATTGAGCAGGTGAATATTAGTGGCATATTCCCAACTTTTTTTAAGAAAAATAAATATATACTTGGTTATTCTCTCCACATGATTAGGGTGAATAAAACAAATGTTACCTTGCTCGGACGACTCGAGCTGCTCGATGGCTCCTTTGACTTGATGCATCATCACCTTGACCTGGGTATCAATACTGTCGCGGTCTTTATCCGAGAGCACCTTGAGAGTCGAAATTGACTCTAGAAGAGCTTGTAAAGGCTTGGACGAAGGCGAGACCCGTTGATCCTGTTGATCCTTTGGGATTCGTAGCGAGCTCATAGCTGATCGTGAGAGATTCAAATATGCTGGGCGGATGGTCAAGATGAATGATCGCAAATCGGCAATGGTCCGTGACTATCGTGGTTCATGGTATAAAGAACGTATAATGATCCATAAGCAACCTCCTGTTTTGTCGTTTCTTTCTTTTTTTTTTAAATCCTTGTTCTTCTCCCGACTAGAATATATTTCGAGTATTCTCGTTCAAGTCAAAGATAAAATATAAAAAAAAAAACATAGAGTCATAGAGAAAACATACAATATTGTGCGCCTCTTTCATCCATGGATCCGATGGCTCACTTGAACGTGTTCGCGCACGTGCACCGTGGTCATGACGACTCGATAGTGAACCAGATGCCTGGCTCAGCTCGTGTACTGTAGTTCTGAATAATGCCGTGAGGTCCGCCATATTTTTCTTTACTCCTGTCTACTTTTTTCTGCTGAATCCTTGGCGACACTCTTCCTCAAAGGTGCATCAAAAGGTGTTTCGTCTGGTTTCGCTCCTTGTTCTGTTATATTTTTTTCTTCCTTTATCCTCCTTTACTACTGTAGATGCAAAGATGCTGATGAAAAAAAGTCTAGATGTGTAAACAGAATTCCGTTTGCTCGGTCCTGAATGATGCGCTTGAGATGAGTGTGTCAGGAAAATGCAATATAATGTAATGCATGCATGAAAGAAATAGAATGCTCTCTAAAAAAAAGAGGACACGGTCACACGTCTTGATGCTCGATTGGCTCCTCTCCCCCTCATCATACAACCGCAACATTATCAGCGACACAGAAAAAAAATTTATCAAGGGTGACAACAAAAATTGTGTATTAAATAGAATGTGTAGGCCTAGGATTCGGTGTTGCGACGTTCGCGTTCGGCGCGTTTCTTATCCCGCCACCAACGATACATGCTCATGCCGGCTGTGCAAAAGATCACCATGGTAGCTCCAACATAGCTCAACAAGTCCGGGTGCTCGTGCTGAACTGTGATTTGGAAGATGAAGGCAAATACAATGTCGTTCATGCGCATCAGTGTGCCAGGGCCAACAGGGGCAAGCTGCAGACTGACAGGTTGGTTGACATGATTGAGCATACGGAATGAACAAACGCCCCGAGGTCCGAATCAAAGGAAAAACGAAGGGTTAGAAACAGAAATGAAAAGTAGTTTGCACTACACTTCCTTTGCCCTTTAACCCCCCGTCTTTTTTTTAGACTCGTATTCATGAGGGATAACATCATTGTCGATATTCTTTCGATTCTTTTTCTTCTCTCTCTCTCTCTCTCTCTCTCTCTCTCTCTCTCTCCTCTCTTGCACACATTCTTTCCTCTTGCTCTTATTTCTCGACTCTCCTTTCCTTCTCTCTCCCCTTCATCCATCGTTTCTCCGATCGCTATTGACAACAATGAGGTGTACTTACCCGTTGTTCAGTAAGATCTGACCAATGAAGGAAAAGAAGCCCAGGCAGAGGACACCACCCCACATCAGGGATGTCTTAGGGGCAACATACCCACCCTGCATGGTAAACAAGCCAACAACACTCACGACGCTAAAAACGCATGTGTGGAATGTTACCAAGAGGATGTGGTACGAAAGATAGAAACACAGTCAGTTGTTTTTGTTGTGTTACGAGACAAAGAGGAATGAATGATGAATGAATGAAAAACTACCCAAAAACAAAGCATATAAACGTACCAGCTCACGGCGCCAAAGTAGACGACGTGTACCATCGAATGTGCCCGCTTGCCCAGCTTGCGCACAATACAGTAGGCCTAACTCGGAAAAAAAATTAATGAGAATGAGGTCAGTTGATCTCCATCCAAAAAGGAAGAACAGGTCGGAGCGATGACTCTCATCCTCCTCCACACACATCGTACACATACGCACACACACATAAACTAAAAAATTGACGGAATAAAAAAAAAAAAAAAAAAAAAAAAACTTACAGTGGCGGTACAAGTGGCACCACAGACACCAGCAATGGTACCATAGAGTCGATTCTGCTTCACCAGCACAAACGCTTGGGACAAAAGCTCACCCTCAGTGGGATTGGAAGGAAAGAGAGCAGTCGGCTTGACGACAAGAACTACACCAGTCATGGTCAACAGGCCAGCAAGAGCGTCCAAGGGTGTATAGGGCTCCTTCAGGACGAGGCGAGCCAAGATCGCAGTAAAAGTTGGGCCAAGGAAGAAGACGACAGTGGCGTCGGCCAAGGGCATGACACTCAAGGAATAAAAGAAGAGGGCAAGGGCAACAGAACCTGAGAGGCCTCGCCAAAAGACGAGCATGCGAACGCCTGGGTCACCGAGTGGACTGATCCCCAGATACCAGCAGGCAGCGAGACCGAGCAATGTCTGGATGATGCCGCGGAAGAGCACCAGCTCGAAGGATGGAAGGGTCTTGGCCGCGATCGAGACCAGAAGCGACATGGAGCTGAAGAACAGTGCGGACAGGGTCATGTAGACCAGGCCACGGGCCTCCTGCTTGCGTCTCTCGGCCGCATTGTCCGAGGCGATGACTCCAGCTTCAGTTGAAGGCGATCCTGCACTCTGCTGCAAGAGTGGGCTCGTCTCACTTGCTTGATTGGTCATTATTTGCTTAGGTCTATTATTTCTCTTGGCTTCTCTCTATATGAATGAGTAATGTAGAACGTATAGCCCTGCCTTCCAATCTCACTCTGAATGAATCAAGCAGAATGAAATGGGCCTTGCGAGGGAAATGTAAGAGGAGGAACAAAAAAACTAGTGGACCCCAGGCGCACCCTCATAAGGAAAACATCTCACTCATCATAGCCAATCAAGGTTTTCGCCTATTCTGCCTTTTCCCATGCTGTGTTGCTAACCATAACAGTTTTGTAAAGCCTCTCCTTTCTTCCTTCCTCTCTTTCTCTCCTGCCTTTGACAATGTTTTGTATCCCGTCACTGATATTTTATGGTGAATATTGATGCTGTTAATGCTGATAACGCCTCGCAGTTCTATTGTGATAGCGGTTGATGCCCGTTAGAATAGTTGATGGTGGCAGAGGCGATCGTAAGCAAGGATTTTGAAGCGCATTATGCTATATGCTGTAGCCAACCGCTCATGCTGCTGCCTGTTCTACTCATCATCCACCTGATGCTGTGCAAAAGAGCTTCTGCAAATTGGAAATGGTAAATGGGTTAAACTGAGGTGCGTAGGATAATAAAATGGCTTGCTTGCTCCCCGAGGAGGTACCTATGCCTACGCGCAGATACTCGGGCTACCAATCTCTCTCTTTTCCTTTGGTGTTTGCACTATTGGTGGCCGAAAAGGATGTGGTCGTAGAAGTGACAAATGTATCTTTCATGGCGTTGGTACAAAATGACCTTGCATTCTTTGCATTGATCCGCTTCGTTCGTCCCTTGCATTTGTTGCTTGCTTTTCCTTTTTGTTCATATGTTCTTTCTCTTTGTGGTGAACCGATTGAAAAAAAAGACTTGACTATGCAAAAAATGTAAAGTACCTAAAGGGCGCGTCGCATAGACAACCCCCCGTCCCCCTACCCCCCCACGCAAGCTTGCATTCTTGTCCCCTCATCTTTCCGAGAGAGTTTTATGTCACGTATATTCATTCATTCGAAGTTTCTCTATCCATCTGCTTTTATCTCTCTGTTTTTGGCTTACCTACCATGTCACACTCTTCAGGAGAACAGACTGACAGGAGAGACGGGAAGACATGAAGAGGGGGGAGGGGGATGGGCATGGTAGTGATTTATGATACAACAACACGTACCTGGAATAATCAAGGTGGCTTCAGATTTTGAGCACATCATCAGCATTGGTTGGGGAAAAGGAGAAAAGAGTGAAAAAAGGAGAAGATTGGGACGGATTACTTTCTTTTCATGGTCAGCCATTGTCACACCATCTAAAAGGTAACCGAGATCATCTATGGTGTATGGGCAAGCTTTTTGTAGTAAACTCGCGACAGTACGTACATTGCTGTCGAGTCTATGTTGAAGAAACATGTACTGTAGCAACAAAAACAATACAGGGCAGACCTAAACCTGGCCCATCCCACTCAATCTTGTTCTCTCCAAGAAGCAAAAGGATAAACTCTCAGTTCCCTCCAAAAAAAAAAGAGGATAGTATGGCCTACTACAGTAACGATAACAGTGGAAGGAATGGAGCCACAAAAGGACAAATAGGGGATGTTAAGCACGCGTTCACACTCTTGTCCTTCCTCGTCTTGTTATTTTTTTCTGCCTTTTGCTTTCTTTCACTCTGCTCGAACCTCGCCCAATAGGTACTTTGCTTTGTTGGTCTGGTCAGTATACCAATCGTATTGTGGCGTGCATTGAATAGAACAACCCAGTACGCGTCTACCCATTCATCCATTCGTAGCATGCAGACCTGCCCCCTTGTCCCTCTCCTTCCTCGCTCTTTGTCCTCCCATGCAGCCAGAACACAACACACACAAAAATCGACGAACACAAACATCAGATGCCCCCTCTCTCGTCTTGCTCTTCTCCGCTCGCACTGCTGTTTGAGTAGGGTGCATTTATCGTCATCATCACTTTTTATGACAGTGAGCTGTAATCTGTTGTCGGGCCTTTTCTCTCCAAAGGGGAAAGGGCCGAACATTGGGAAGGATGCAACAACTATTGAACAGTAATGGAGTGACGCTGGGCTCCAAAGAAACATATTGTCCCCTGCTGCTTGTTGCTTGTTGTTTGCCGCTTTGCTTAAGCAACAGCCTCCTCGTGGACGAAAGGTTCAATTGCACCCAATACTGTTGAAAAAAAAGAATACAAAAAGGCATGGCCGTTTGGACTTGCTCGAAAGTTGCACAAATACACGCATGTTTTGATATTCCTCCTTCTCTTCTTCTTCTTCTTTCTTCCTACTCTCACTGTTCTCTTCATTCATCTTCCTTTTCTTCATTCTACATTCTTCCTCATTCCGCACTCTCCGACATTACCCTTCACACTCTTCCCAACTTTTTTTTTCTGTTGTGAAGGTGAGTTCTTCTCGTGGTATTCGAAATTGTCCACCTTTTTCACCCTACTTTTGATGGGACAGGCAACATGACAGGGGAGGGGTTGAATTGAGTTCCATACCCCTTTTGCTGTTCCTGTTCCTGTCCGTGTTCTATGCTCAATCCTCTTGCCTCTCTTCCCACCGAACTGGATCCCTTTTTTATTATTTCTTTTATTGCTCAACACGCATGGCATCCATCTGGGCGGTTATTACATAAGGTTTCAGCTGAGAGCCAGGACCATGAGTATTTTGTGGTTGCTCTCTCTGCATGTTGTCTTCAAGGGTCCCAAAACAGACATGACATGGCTGGGCAGAAGAGCCAGAGAGAGAGAGATTGACAGAGCGCTAGCCGTTGATTGTCCGACCCCACCCTATCCCTTTTTCCATATTTCTCTCCTGTCCAACCTTCTTTATGTTCCAGTTGGAATTCTGGCTGTGGATGAAAAGTTGCGGCGTTGTGGCGGTGGGTTTGAGTGGTGCTATGTTTGTCCCACTGTTACCAAACACCCATCGTGGAAATCGCTGCACTCGGACCCCTCCCCCTCCACGATGAATGCATTTTTGCTGCCCATGCTAAATGGTCCGATAACATATCGGGTCTCTGTCCGTGTCTCGACCTCTTTCCTTTTCCGTGTACGGCTTGATGTAATGTGCAACACTTTCAACGACGATGCAGACCAAACGGACGGGGCAATGCCGTCTTGTTGAGTTTCTATTTTGTCCCGTTATCCGCATACCTCTTTTTTCAACGACGGGAAGGGATAAGAGCTGTGTGCTCCTCTCCCCTACCCTTTTTACCATACACACACATAACATCACTTCTGGATACTTCTCTGCATGGTTTCTAAACAGGCTCCCGTCTTCTCGGCACGACCCTTTTTTCGTTTGGTATTTAACCTATTCACTCATTCAATTCGTTCTTATTTTTTATTTTCCTCAACTTTCGTTTTACCCTTTAGGATAAGACAGCACACTTTCGTGTTCACACAACACATACACACACACAAAAAAAGTATACCTTGACCATCTTCCTTACCTTCCAGCCTTTTTTTTTTCTTCTTCTTCTTCCTTTCTTCCTCCTTTCAACTCTCTCTCGCTCCCTCTTTTTTTCGCCCCCTTTCAAGGTAGCTTCAACAAGGACTTTGAAAAATATACCCTCTCCCTCGACCTCTTTCTCCCTCGACCTCTCCCCTTTTTCCTTTTCACTCGCCCCGTTCCAAAAAAACACATACACACATACACATATATAGAGCTTTCTACTATATAACATCACATCATGAGTCAGGTACCAGGCCAACGCACCACCACCCAGACCTCGACCGTCAATGGCGTCACAACGACCGTGACTACCATCTACACCCCTGGCCAACCTACCAAGGTCATCACGACCACGACCAAGCTGCGCCCAGTCGAGAAGCAGCCCTCTGGCCAGGAGGCGCCGCTACCTCAGCCCCAGATGCAGCCGCGTCCTTCGTCTCAGCAGCAGCAATATCAGTCTGAAGAGTCGTCGCCAAAGCGAAAGTCGGGCTTCTTTGCCAATCTCAAGAAGCATGTCTTCCACTCGGACAAGCCACAGGCGCCGACCAAGGTCACCAAGGTCACCCCTGCTCCACAGCAGCCTGTGCAACAACCACAACCACAGCCACAACAACAACAGCAACAGCAACAGCAGCAGAAGCCGCTTGGGCGCCCTCTGTCGCAATTGTTCCAAAAGAAGCAACAACAACAACAGCAGCAGCAGCAGCCTCAAAAACAACAGCATCAGCCTGTCCAGCAGCAGCCACAGCAGCAGCAGTATACCCACCAGGATGATGGCCCCATGGAGCGACTTGCTGAAAAGCTGAAGGATGCCACGCTGCACCGTCCCAAGACCTCGGAACACCACACTACAACCGTTACTCACCACCACCACCATCATGGCGACCTCGACCCTGTTACTTGTCTCAAGTATGTATCTCTAACTCAGGGTGCTGAGCCCTTATTTTTCCCCATTCCACGTTGGCTGTTCAGGGAGGGCGAATGCTTTTTTTTTCAACCCTCTTGTGTTTATGTGTGCGCGTTCATGCGTCCTTGGTGTTTGCATTTTTTTTGTTGGTCCCATGGTTACTTGTTCATTTTGTGCAAACTCTTTGTTCTCATCCTTTCCCTTTTTATCTCGCCATTTCTTTATTTTCATGACATGACACTTTATAATTTCTTTGGACAATTGGCGCCCAATTTTTTTTCCTTCTCATTTTCTTAAAGGCACCAAGCCCTGTTGGTGCTGAGCATAAAAAAAAAGGGCCAGAACAGAAAAAATGCTCTCGCTGAAGACACGCTGTATCTCCGAGAGCATGCATCTGAGAAAAAAAGGAAGACAGTGGACAACAACAAAAAAACCTTGTCCTTTCTATCAGTTCCACAAAAAAACGAACGAATGGTGCTTCTCTCTTTTCTCCTTCTCTTGCTCTTTCTCGTCTTTCTCCATTGACGAGACACCACTCGTGCCCGTGCTTCGAGCATAAACAGGCACAGCTCGAGAGGAAAAATCCAAAAACATTCTTTGTTGTCCAGATCGCACTACACAACTCGACAATCCACTCCAAAGACACTACAAACAATTTTTTTTCCCTCCACTGCTCAACAAACAAAAAAAAAACAAGCTTGTACCACCCAGTCATTTACATTTTTTTTCTAATTGTTGCGCCCTTTTTGATTTTTTTTCTGTTGCTTAGGAAATGTGCTCCAGTGGTCACCAACACTTTTAATGGCCAAAGACTGGACCCAGAGGCAATTGACTTTTCGCGTGAGGACGCTCATGCGCGTGCCTGTCCAAAGTCTGAAACCGTCTCGATCGAACGTCTCAGCAAGTACCTGACCACCCCTTTTGCTGGTGACAAGGTGTCTCAGCTGCGTACCATCTTCACTTGGATTGCCGAAAACATCTCCTATGACGTCCGCGGCTACCTCTCTGGTCGCTGGGGCGACCAGTCCCCCGAGGCCGTCCTCAAGTCCCGTGTCGGCGTCTGCGAGGGCTATGCCAACCTGTACCGCGCACTGGCCAAAGTCGCTGGGCTCCAGGTCTTTAGAATTGCAGGCCGCGCACGTGGCATTGGATACCGCCCTGGTGACAACCATCTCGGAGGCGAGCACGCGTGGAACGCGACCGTCATCGATGGTGAATACTTGTTGATCGACTCGACCTGGGGCGCTGGTATCTGCAATGCTGCCACACAGACGTTTGAGAAGAAGTTCCGCCCCTTCTACTTCTTGCTGCGGCCGAACCGCATGATCTACTCGCACTACCCAGAAAAGACCGAGGACCAGTTCCTCGACCCACCCATCGACGAGGACACCTTCCGTCGCCTGCCTGTCCTCAAGCCCGAGACATGGCAGCTCGGCATCAAGATTGGCAGCAAGGGCCGTGGCAATGTCGTTCATTGCAAGGACGACTATGGCGAGGTCGAGCTCCGTCTCAAGAAGCGACCTTCGGACGGCAAGACTGGCAAGATTGTTGGCCAGCTCCAGTGGGATGGTCACAGCCAGATCACCCATGCCACCGTCCAGTGGGACCACGAGGACGCCAAATACGTCTACATGGTCGTCAAGTTTTGGTGTCCCGCCGGCGGTCAGGGCCACCTCAACATCTTTGGCTGGCCTCCCGGAGGTGACCAGACCAAGCCTGGCCCTCAGGTCCTGTCCTTCATGGTCAAGAACGAAGGCTCTGGAAAGAAGGCCCAGCCAGCCATGCAGACCTATGTCGTCAAGGGCTTCTCGTTCTCTGTCCTTGAGCCACTTTCTGCCGCTGTCAAGAAGAATGTCCCGACGACTATCCGTGTCCGTTGTTATGATATCGAGCGCGGCACCACCCCAGCCGTCGCCATCCAAGGTCCCGCTGGTGGTATGCCCATCCGTCTGACTGAGGTTGAGCCAAATCTGTTTGCAATCACAAAGTCCCTGGAACCCGGTCAGTGGAAGATTGTCAACATGACCTCAGAGTATGGCTTTAGCTTCATGGCTGTCTTCGACGCCAAGTAATTACACCTAAAAAGTTGGCCATGAGTATCATCATTAAAAAGTACATAGAAACTACTACCCACTACACTACCTTTTGAAAAAAACCTCCCCAATCCCCTTTCTTTGTGTAGGATCTATAGTTGTTTATATAATAGCTTCCCCGATAAAAAAAAACACCATTACCTCCTCTCGTAATCAAAATATACAAATCTTTTCATGCCTTTATACCCTCAACCATGAGAAAACGTGTTTCGTTCGACCTTCCAGGGGGGTTTTTACTATTTTTTTATTTCCGAGTTTTTATCGGCGATATCTCCTCGTGTTTCTTATGATTTCGCCTTTCCGCCGCGTTTGCCAGGCTTCCTGCCACGTTTTTTGGGCCCAGCCTTTGTCGATGCATTCAAGTCTTCCATCACCTGGCTATCCAGGATCCCATTCATATGACCTGACATTGCTCCAGCGGCAAGTCGCTGCTCCATCACTTTGCGCTGCTCCCAGAGATCCATGCGAATGCCAAAGAGCGATCCAACCAGATACCCGCGCCGGATCACTTCGATCGCCTTCCATGGATCTACGCTGCCACCGCTTTTGCGTGACACGTTCCACACGTGCTCCGGCACACGCGTGTCCCGCTCTCTGTGCACAATCTCCACCATCATCCCAGGCGTGTCAATCAGGTATTGCGGCTCTTCCGTCGCCTCATCGTCCGAGGCTGAGGCTTGTGCCGCAATGGTGTCTGCTGGCATGAGTGCTTTGGGGGGTATAACAGGAGGAATTGATGGCGGACGATCAGTGGACAGGTGCGCGCTTGGCTGTGTGGGTGTTGGATTCTCTGGTACACTGGAGCCTTTCTTTTGATCATCCTCATTCTCGACAGTCGGTGCTACTGGCATCTCGACATCCATTGTAGATGTCGCCACTTTTTCTGGCTGGGTTGTGGGCGCTGGTGCCACTGCTTTCTTCTTCTTCTCCTGCGCTTCTGCTTCTTTGTCCACCGCGACATCAGCAGATTCCTCATCGCTAATCTCTTCTTTCGTACCAGGTTCACCGGAAAAGAAAGAGAGCGACGAAGTAGACGACAGTGTAGAGACGGATGAGACGGATGAAAGTGACGACAAAGATGATGATGACCATGAGTGTGTGAGCCTTGATCCAAGCGGCCTAATGTGCTCTTCTTCGTTCACCTGCTCAATGTCCACCTCCATCTCTGCAGCTTCATCCTTCTTGTCCTTCTCAGCGTTGTTGGCATTATTGGGCATAGCAGGGCGTGCTACAACAGAACCAGACTGCTCAAGTGCCGACGGACAATTCAGAGTATCGATGATAGCATTTGTAGCATCCCCTGATCCATATGGTGCGGTCTTGTTATCAGCCATTGGATCGGGTAATGCAGACTCATGTACCGTTTGCTCGGTGGACAAGGACTCTAACCACTGCTCCTGCCGCTCTTTCTTTATATCCACATCTCGTAGCCCAGGCTGCCCTTGCTCGTGCTGAGGTTCTTGCGCCTGTGTCTTTGATGTATTCATCGCAGATGGTGAGGACAACGGTGCAGTGGATGATGTGGTCGTGGTATCTGTGGTGGTGTGAGAGGCACTATGGCAAGATTGATGCCGAGACCGTGCAGCAGCTACGGCAGCAGCGACCTGCTCCTTCGAGAGGAACCGGATGATCGGTCGACCATTGGCAGCGAAGTCGACAATAATTGCTCGCTCATCAACTAGAATTGATTTTCTGACCTTGCCCTTTTTCTTCTCTTGCATCGCCTTTGCATCGTTGGCCGGCAATGTCTTTGCACTCTTCTTTGTTCCCTTTTTGGATCTGTGGTTGTTGTCCTCTGTGGCCAGAGATTCTGTCGTTGCCTCTGTTGCTCCGGAATTTATTCCGGCAGTAGTAGCACTGGAGGTTCTGACGCGCTTCTTCTTCGGTACATCGTCTGCATCGATCTTGCGCTTCAGCACCCGTCCCCGCCGCGGGCGTCCCACTGATGATGCGTCCAACTTTTCCTCATCGTCGCTGGAAATGACTTCTGAGTGTTCTGTTGGTAGCTCAATTTGCGAAGAAAGATCCCTTGAAGTTTTGGTGACCGTATCGTTTGTTGTCAAGTCCGACTCTACCTTGACCTGCTGTTGTGGTTGCTGTGATAATGATGATGATGACAATGATGATGATGACGATAAAGATAATTGAGATGCTGCTGCTACTGATGATAATGATGATGATGCAAAGTGTGTCTGGTCATTCATGCTCTGTTCATTTTCTGATACCTTTTCTTCCTCCTTCTTCGTGTCTTTGTTATCCAGCTTTTCCTTCTCTTCGTCGGAAGCTTCCGCCTCAAACTCGTATTCCCATCGAAACCGCATCTGGTCTCCGATTTCCAAGGCTCTATACTGGCCCAACTTTGGGAAGAGTAACTTGACCGAGTCACCCGCCAGAGTGTGCTTCTCGTGCATGCGGAATGCCTTTTCACCATAGTATTCTTCAAAGGCTTCATCCTTCCACTTGTCCCAATAGTCGCTGTACGCATCGCTGCCATTGTTGTTAGTACTCTTGTTGCCATGCTCTGGTACTTGTTGCTGGAGACGACTCTGAGATCCTTTTTTGGCTGCAGACGAAGACGATGATGATGATGATGATGATGATGATGAAGATGACGTCTGGGCAAGCTCCTCTGTCTTTTGTCCATCAGTCCGACCACCCTCTTGAGCCATCTGTTGTGAATTATGAGACTGACGTTGAAGCTCCTGTTTGGACTGTGCTGCTGCATACTCTGCGGTGAAAAAGCTCGCAGCCAGGGCATCCTGCCACTCGTTCAAAAAGTCTGAAAACCCATAGCAGTACTTGAAGAAGCCCTCGGTCAGCTGTCCGTTGGCATAGTACTTGTCTTGCTGCAAAATACACGGTGGCAGTAGCTGCTCTAGCGACGACCGTTCCTCGGCCGTGAACTGCTGGTAGTGCTTATGGTCAATCAGCTTCTTCAGGTCGGCAGTTACCAGCGGTGACGTGGGACTCGTGAGCAGGTCCTCGAGCGATGGCTTGGATACCTTCTTAGACGATGACGTTCGTTTAGTACTACCTCCAGCTTTTGTTGTTGTTGTTGTTGTCGTCTTTGGCGCCTTTGTCTTTGTTCCTCCAGCAACAACATTGCTGTCGTTGACGTTGACGTTGACGTTGTCGTTATCGTTGTCGTTGTCGTTGCTATTGCTGCTGCTTTCCTTAGGCTTGGGAGAAGGTTTTGCCGTTGTCGTTGTCGTTGTTGTCGTCGCCTTTGTTGTTGTTGTTGTTTCTACCGTATCCTCCACCTTTGCCTTTGCCTTTGGCTTTGTTTCTACAAAATCATCCATCGTCACCTTTGCCTTGGTAGCAACAGATTTTGACGTCGACTGCCGTCTTGAGCGCTTTTTTTCCGAATTTGTCTGGCCCGCAAGCGGCGCCGTCGAAGAGGTCGATGGCAACATTGGCGATGATAAGGGTGGTGGTGATAATGATGATGATGATGGTGGAAGAGGTGGTGACGATGGTGGTGATGCTGGTTGCGAGGGTTGGATATCCTCACCACTCTCAAGTCCTCTCAAGATTGCTTCTGCGCGTTTGTCTTGCGGTGAGGCCTTACTTCGGACGCGTTTGGTCGTGGGGCCTTTGGCAGATGTCGCATAATTTGTCGCTGTATGAGTAAAGGCATCGGTAGTCGTGGTGGGCGACGAAGGCGACGACGACGAAGAAGAAGAAGAAGCAGATGATCGCTTCCGAGACTTGGTTTTTGTCTTTACCAGCTCTACGTGTACAGAGACAGTAGATGGTGGTGATAGTGGTTTTGTCGCTTGTTCGTCGTCTGTGAGTACGGACGGTGGTGGAGACTGTGACTCACAAGTAGGTGCCTGAGCGTGCCCATCATCAGTCTCGGTCATGAATGACCCATCGAATATAGCGGGCTTCTTCCGAGCTCGGACAGGTCGACCTGACATTGCGTTTTTTCTTTTTTTTTCCCCCAAAGAAATCTTGAATGGGCAAGGTTGACAGGAAAACAACACGCGCAAAATGAACAATTCAAGAAAAAAAAATACTGGTGGGAATGGTGAATCTCGCCACGAGTTTTTTTAACAAGTCACAGAGTGCTTTCCGTAGAGGCTTATCACACGTGTCGCATCCTTTTTCCTTCCTTCCACGTACAACAATGCATGCCAACTGCCCCCAACCGTACAAAACAACACGTTCTTTAAAACAATTTCAGCAAACATGACCAAAAGATGACTTGGCTGCAAAGACAAATATATTGACTGCAAAACAAAAAAAAAAGAGATATAAACTACATGAATGGAAAAAAATGTGGTAAGGTACAGGTGCGAAAAAGAGGACATTAAGAGTTGCAAATAGTACAAAGACAATCGAAAAAAAGAAAAGAAAAAAAGAAACTACTGGTACAGCGTTGACGGATGGTGCAAAATGTGTTTTCCAACTTGAAAGAGTGGGTAAGAAATGAGGATAACCTCACTGCTGTCCATCCAGAGTTCAAAGACGGCAAAAGACAATGAAAAATTATCAAATCATCATCATTGCAATCTTGTACTAGACAGCAAAACCTTCAAGAGCAGTCGTCGAGCGGCTTCGTGCCGTCCTTGACGGTACTCGGTTAGGATCTCTTGAACAGAGCTAGGACTCAAACTGTTAATTACATCCTTGGAGACGCGGATCGTATGGGACTGCGACAGAGGCACGGTCATAGTGGCAGCTGCAGCAGTTGTTGTTGTTGTCGCCTCACCATGCTTTGCAGTAGCGTCACCGCCTTCTTTATTAGAAGAGGGACGCAGTGGGTTCAACCACGGAAGGTACTGCAGAAAGCTGGGAGAGAAACTGTTGGTGGTGCTGTTGCTGCTGCTGCTCGAGCGCGCTCCAGTCGAGATCCAGAAAAGAGTCAAAGAGGTCAGCATCAGCTGCGGCAGCAGCCACTGATGAATCAGCGCCACTGTTGCTGCTGTTGCCTCGGACGGAGGCACCCGCACCCGGAGCAAACAAGCTGGTGTAGAGGAGGAGAGCGTCAAGGTCCTGTCGCTGTTGAGGCGAAAGGTCCGACTGCAGATCTCCTCGGAACTCTGACACTTCGCTTGCCGCTGTGGATAGGGGGCTGTTCTCAATGAGGGTCTCTTCGTCGTCGCCACGGATGGAACCGTCATCGAATGAGTCTTGCTCGTGTTCAGAAAGGAGTTCCTGGGAAGGTTCTTCTTGGGGGGTGGAGCCAGCTTCTGCTGCAGAGAGTTGGTCGAGACTTGCGTCCCGTCCTTCTTTGCCAGTACTGCAGACTAATATTTTTTTTCAGATATTAAAAATGTTGGCAAAGAGGTTAGCAGTTGATTCCATCAATACAATGGATGCAATCCGATCCGATCCAATCCAATCCAATCCAACTCAATCCAATCCAATCCGATCCAACTACTATTCAACACCCACAATACATACCTGGCAAAAGCCGACTCCGGGGGTTTGTTGGATAGCACTCATCGCGAGCTGCTGCTGAATTTTCTCAAACTGGGCCGTCAGGGCCTCCAGACGCTTCGAGAGCGCCTGGTTATCCTCCTCAACAGTCTTGAGTCGCTTTAAGAGCTGACTATTTTCTTCTTGGAGCTGGGCATTCGATGCCTCAATGTCAGCAACGTACTTGCGCTTCTTATCGCGAGACTCTTGGGCGGCGGCTCGATTCCGGAGAACACGTTCACGAGCACGAGCCTCCTTGTCGGCGGGATCCTGTGACCGCTTCCGGGGACCAGGCTTGGATGTGGTCGATGTGGATGTGGATGATGTGGATGTCCTTGCTCGCTTGGCTGCTGTCTTTGTGGCGGTACCTCGGGTGGCGGTTGCTGTCATGGCTGGGATAACAGTCAACGGCGTCAGGAGGGGCGACTCGAGCTTGAGAGCCATGGGGCTGACAGTACCAACGACGGTCTGGGTGGCCGCAGAAGACGAGGACGACGGGGTCGAGGTCGAGGAAGGAGTAGAGGAAGAGGTGGCTAGAGCGAGAAAGTTTGCATCGAGTGCAAAGAATGACTCGAGGTCAGCAGCAGAGGGAGAGGTTGGTGCTTGGGCTGTACCAGTAGAAACTGTAGTGTGGGGAGAGAGGGTGCCTGTATTGCTACGAGGCGATGCAGATTCAATTGTCACAATTGCTTCGTTGCCCAGGTCTGCAAAGGGCACTTCACTGTCAAAGGGAGCATCAGCTGCAGAAGCAAGGGCCACCATGTCGACTGCAGGTTGTTGAGGAGACATAAGGAACAATGACTCTTTTGGGGAATGAACAGGTGTAATAACGGCTGCAGTATTGGGAGCAGACATGATGGCCCGGACAGAGAGGGTGAAAGTTGTCTTTATAAGTTGCGGGGAGGCGAGAGGGAAGAGACGTATGAAGAGAGGGTGAGGTTGTTTCTTCTTTGGAGAATGAGAAGAGAAGACAAGTCGAAAGAGAAGACGTGGTGAAAGGACAAGAGGCCAGTTGGGCCACTTTTAAGAGAACTTTGCCTGGCGGAGGCAGTGCCAGAAACCTCAACGTGGCACTTTGTCCTTGTCGCATTTTGCCAAGCCTGCTCATTTTAGTTATCTTATTTTGCCCCTAAAAATACTTTCTAGAAGAACTTATCGATTATCAGCACGTGACTCTAGAGAAACATGGAGAGGATATAACATCTATCTCTGCTTGCCAATACAGATGTGATTGCCTGCGGAATGTGGCGCAATATTCGTCGCCCTGTCCTCCCCACACTTCTAGCAGATATTATTATTTTTGTTTACGCGCCGGCGCTTGTGCCGCAACCATCCATCATGACTATCATCAATTGGGGGCTAGGACTGATACCAAGGCACCCCAATAGCTAATTTACATGATACGCCTTATCTTGCCACTCTTGTGCTAAAGGCGCCATTCTTAAACAAACTGGCTGATCTTGTTTTCTTGTCCAGAACAAGTCTCCTACCAACCCCCCTATACGCCCATTGCCGTCACCGCCACACACACACACAACAAAAAAACATGCATCGACCTTAGACCTACACCATCCATGCCAAAACAAAAAAGAATGAAAGAGACAAGGGAAATTAAAGGAATGTACGATTCCAAGGGTCCTTCTTATTGCCACCGGTGGGGTAGGAGTGGAGCCTAAAAATGAGGAGATTATCAATGAGAAATGAGAGAGGTCGCCTGCCTGTGGTTATTCGGTGGCAACAACAACAACAACAACAACAACAGCAATAACGACCATTTTTGCAGTTGAGCGAAGACTCGTGGTGTTGTTGTACACGCGGTGTCGCTGACAAAGCTTCAAACAGCGTCTTTGAGGTCATTCCTCTCTCCCTTCCTCTCTTTCTCTATATCTCTCTATTGCACTCGTTTGTTTTTTTTCCCTCTACCATGTACCGGTGGGGCCAAGGTAGAGTTGAACTACTGGATACACCAGCAGCTCTTGTGAGGTTGCAACAAATAAAAAGGTGCTGTGGCTCTTTCAAGTGTTTTAAAAGGACCCCCTCAATTTTTTTTGTGCGTCTTGTTCATGTCGGTCTCTCTCCTGGCGCCCTGAATCCCTCCTACACGCCATTATCCTTGTACAGAAGATAGCCAAACGTTCCTTTTTTTTATCATTGCGAGATTTGGGGGGTTTGAAAGGGGAGTCAAAAGACAATACGCAGCACCATATTAAGTTGGACGTGCAGCCAAGCTCTCTCTCTCATGAAAAAAAGACAAAGTAGCCCCCTCCCCTCATTGGGAAACGCTCCTAAAAAGTTGTACCTGTGGGATCGTCCGTCCCAACAGGTAGGTTCTTTTTTTGATTGATTTATTTATGCTCAAGGATTATGAATGGGCTTGATGGGACACAGGCACATATACCCCCTTTCACTCCTGGATCCTACCAATAGCATGGAACACATTGCGTACATGACTTGGGCCAACCTGCTTTTTCTTTTTTCGACTGTTGTTTCGGTTTTTCCCTTGGGCTACTAGCAACGAGAGAATAGACTTTCTTTTTGTTTTTAATTACTTTGCTTCGAGCTGTTGGCAAAAACAAAAAGTTTTATGACATCAAGCATGAGGTTGGCTTAAAAACATAAAACAAGAAAAAAACCAGTGTGAACAATACAGACTCATCCCAACCTATCCCGACCCACGGGGTGGATTGCTTTTCAGCAGTTAAGCGTTTGAAGAGTTGCTCCGTGACATGCATGAGTCTAAAAGGCCTTTGTTATTTTGGATCGACGATATAGCGACGGGCCCTTTTTTTTAAACCTCCAAGCTGACTCCTGTATTTATAGATTGATAAAACCAAAGAAATGGACATAATGACAGACGGAGCTTAGCGTTCTACAAACTACGGCATACTATGAACAAGAAAAAAAATGCTTATTGAACGGAATGGATTTCGGCCTATGCTGCGCGATCTTCGCTCAAAAGAATGTATCTTTTTTAGCACTCTTGTCATCTTCTCAAGGCCTCCCTTCTGCCTGAGTTCTCCGTCTAGCATCGCACGGCTCTCTTTTCAAGTCTTTTCTTGGCCAACACAGACTCCCCTCTCTTCCGCCTTTTTTTGTGTGTGTTAATGCCCCCTCTCCCTTTCTCCCTTTGGCTCACACCGCACGCACACATACACCTTTTTTTTCCTTTCTCTCCTTCGTCCTTGCGCGTATCGCGTTCTCCCTTCCTACAGCCTATTTAAACTAGACGCCTTGTGGTCCCTTTCCTTTTTTTCTCTCTCTCTCTCTTCTTTTTTTTCCTTTGCACATTGTTGACATCCCACATCTCCCCACCAACACGCGTCGCCTATATCAACCTCACCGCCTTTTCCCCGACAACTTCTTCTTTTTTCACCCTCCTTCGCCTGTACAGTTTTTTCACCACCACCGACCTTTTTAATTATCCCACCCCCACCCCACTAAAAAATAACAAAAATGTACAAGTCAATCCTCGCCATTGCCACTGTTGCTGCCGTCGCCTCTGCCCAAGGCGTGACGCTCAACCACATCTCGTTCACCCAACCGGTCGGCGACGGCATCTCGTACGTTGCGGGCACGAACCAGACCATGTCCTGGACCGGCCCTTGCACGCCTCCCTCGACGCTCGTCTCGGCGACGCCGAACGCGACCGAGGTCGACTTTATGGACTCGAACAACATCAACAATGCCTTTTACGTCAAGAAGGTCGGCACCATCGACTGCACCAAGAACGTCGGCAACCTCGTCTGGACCGTCCCCGCCGATACCAAGCCCGGCATCTATGCCCTCCAGTTGCTCTTGACCCCCAACAACGCCTACTCTGGCCGCTTCAACGTCACCGGCCCCGGTGGCGCCGTCGGCGGCGGTGCTGGCAGCGGTGGCTCCGGAAGCGGCAGCTCTGGCTCGGGCGCCGGTGAGGCCGGCGGCCAGCAACAACCCGTCAATGCGCAGGGTACCAGCGCCGCTGCTCAGGCCTCTTACAAGCTGCCTTCTACCTTCTGGTCCTTGGCCGCCGCGGCTGGCGCTGGCGCTGCCGCTCTGTCATCCTACTTGGCTTAAAAAAAACTGAAGAGTTTTTTTTCTTATGCTCCTTTCATTTACTCTACTTTATTCTTCATGTATAAGAAAAAAAGCAGAGTGATACAAAGAGCTGAGAAAACATAGGACAAAGGCTATCTTCTAGAAACCGTAGCCCATAGACATCTAGCATTTGCATCTTGTTCCCTTACAAAGCTTACCTCGCTCTAGTACAACCCCATTCTATCTAAACAATTAGCTATATTATTTGTTCACTCGTATAACCTGTGCTTTTTCATTTCATTTGTGTGAAATTCTTTATTGGATGACAATGAGGTTTACTATGGATACATAAAACAGAACACGCAAAAAACGGTTGCAAAAACTGAACAGGAAAAAAAAACGACACAAAGAGGAATTTAGGAATGTAAAAAAGCCTGTGTCAGAAGAAAGAGGATTATTGTTGTTGTTCAACGGACGCAGGCAAAACAAAAATAGTATTTATACGTTTCGTTCCTGTTCTTGAGCCTGCTGGCGGCGGACCCATGCCTTTGGAGGCCATGAACGCTCCTCGCGTCCTTCCTCCTTTTGCTCTTCTCGTTCGGCGGCCATCACCGACTCGATGCGATCACGGGGATGATGGTGGCCCCAGCCAGGATGACGATCGCGCGTTACCGTCTCTTCAACAGTGCCGTCTGGCCGTGTGAGCTTGGTCCGGGTCTCTATTTCGCCGTTCAACGACGACACGGTCTTGGATTCAATAGTACCGTCCGGATGGGTCACTGTTGTCTGGCTGAACGACTATAAAGATATTAAATTTTTTCAATAATGACATTTTCTTTGTTAGTCTTACATTCTTACTCTTCACTCTTTAAGCGTTTCCATTCGAGTAGACAGATTTTTAGATTATAAAATCCTCGTCTTTCCCCCCTTACCTCATGTCGTCCCCAGGCCTGCCAACGGGGAGTTCGTGACTCGTGCTCAACATCGGATTGTTGGTGGGCATGCTCCATGCCCGATCCAGCGAGCACGTGGTTGTTGTCTCGGCGAAGCCAGAATGGTCGACGACGGTCTTCTTCATGGTGGTGTTGCTGATCGTCTTGTGGTTGGGAAGCATGATGTTGCTGACGATGCTGCTCCCATTTATCATTTCCCCAGTGCCACCAATTACGAGCCTCCTTCTCCCAGTTTGCGCCGACCTGCTTGACCTTTTCTACAAGCGCTGGTCGTTGCTGTTGCTGTTGCTG
>JAAAIY010000043.1:60598-145014 GCA_016098105.1 Actinomortierella wolfii
ACTACTAGATCCAGCTGCAGCAGCCGTGGCAGCCGTGACTGGTTCCTGAATTTCCTCAATCTTGGCTTGTTCATGCTTGGCTGGAAGATACTCTGCCGCGCCACGACCCAGGCGACGGAAGAACGAGTCCTCATGCGTGGTGAAGAGCAGCCAATCCAACAAACCTGGCGCAATCGACGAGTTGGTAGTGATGACCGTCTTGCCTTCGTCCTTGGTGCCTCGTTGTCCTTGTTGGATTGAAAACTCGTTGCCACGAGCATCGATAATCTGTCTTGTCAAAGCCGTCGAAGACTTGTCGTTGTTGTTATTGTTGTTATTAGATTCTTCCTCCTCTGATGGCGGAATCTCTTCAATGGTGATCCGATACCGCTTTCGAGGCTCATTTGGATTTCCGAGCAGCCATGGCCGGAACGTCCACGGCGACGATTGGCGGTGGTGCTCTTCGAGCTGCTGAAACTCGCGTGATAACGAGTCGAGCCCACCAAAAATGGACGAGTGCATCGTGCCCAGAAGAGACGAGACGGTCGAGTGCAGCTCGTTGGCGACGTGATCGAGCTCACGTTCAATCGCACTCGGATCCATCGTCATCGAGAACAGTGGACGTCCGCTGTGGTGGCTGTTGTCGTACGGGCACTGGTTGTAGTGGCTGTAGTCGCCGTGGACATTTCGGTCAGAAGACGACGACGACGAAGCGTTGTTATTGTCTGTCATGGGTAAAAAAATGGTATATAGTGGATAGGTGGGTTTGTAGGTTTTTGTAGGTAAAGTGGGGAATTCGAATGTGTTGATGGAGAGAGAAGAATGTGAAAGAAGAGAAAAGAACTGATTTGAAGGAACAAAGGTAACGTTTCCAGAGTCTTCCCTCCTCCTCCCCCTCTTTATATTGAGTGGCTCGTGTGGAACATGTCACTTCAAAAAAGGCAATTTTGATCAACCACTTTTTTACGCTTTTTGGGCAAGGTTACTTTAGCTTGGCAAACACAATATTTTTTTTCTACCAAAATTGTTTTAATGAAAGTTGCTAAGGCGGTGGTAGAGGGTATAACTGCGCTGGAGCGGAGGGCCTTATCTGGCTATCCCCTGCATATGGGTACGGCGGTACATTTGGTATGTGGTGCACTGTTGGGTGCCGTTGCAGCCCACTTGGCATCGTTGGCATCTCTGGAGGGAGAGGATAGTTATGATATTGTCCCGTTGATGCAGTGTTTCCTGTTCCCTGCCCAGACATTGTAGTATTCTCAGGTGAAATGATGATTCTATTCTGCTGGTGTTGGCTACCCGACTTTTCGTTCTCCTGTTGTGGTACATCCTTTCGGAAATCACGCCACAGCTTCTTGGCTGCTACCACTGGGTTCTGTGTAGTCTTGGCCCGTGCTAAATGCGATGGTGACGAAGGCGACGATGCATATGCAGATGATGATGACCTCCGCAGGTCATAAATAGCCGCAGGATCGTGCAGTGGTCGAGACGGTGGAGGAGGTACGTATCCTGCTTCTGCAGACGTTTGACTGGGATTGCTACTGCTGCCAATACCATTACTATGGTTCACATCCTTGCCACCACTATGGTTTCCTGAAACTGTCGGTGACAGTGGCGGTAAAGGCATCGGTCTGATCATAGGTGACATTGCATGGTGAGCCATAGCCGCAGGTGTACTTTCAGACTGCGCGGTGGATGAAGGTAGTGATGACGACGATGTCGACGAAGCCAAGTGACCATTGAGTCCATCACTTGAAGGACCAGATTGTTGTTGTTGTTTATCAACTCGTCGTGCCGACTTTTTTTCATAGATTGCTTCTGTCGTCGTCATCTGTTGAATCTTTTCCGGCCCGAACCAACTTCCACCAGCATGAAGTCGCGTACAGACAGCATTCTCCGATGGCAGGGTCGCGCCACATTTGTCGCATCGGTATATCGTCACAAGCGATGGCATCTGGACAGCTGCAGTAGCTGATGTTCTTTCTGGCTTTTCGGCGGTCGAAGTTGTTGTACTGGTGGTATTGTGGATTCCTGAAGAGAAATTAGATGAGGAAGAAGATGATGACGACATGGGCGGTGGGGCCAGGACTGGTGAAGTGATCACAGCCATGTCGTACAGTCCTGCGGGTTCCATGGTTGGGTACTGCTGCTGCGATGATGTCGCAGGATAAAGATGATAGGGTGATGGCTGGGTCGGCTGCAATGGTTGGGCCGGAGGCACAGTCCAGGAAGCACTCGCCCCGGCTGCTGAGAGTGGCGGCATGTTGACGCCTGGAACGACTGGCACGCCTGCAGACAGAGTCATGGGCACAGACGAATGTACTGCATAAGGTGTGTGGAGAGGTTGTGGACAAGAGGGAGCCATGGTTGGATATGGAACAAACGGTGCTGCTGGCACGACTGGGGACATGACAAGATCTACTGTTGGTAGTGATGGTGGTGGTCGTCGTTGTGGAGGCAGCATGGACGGGTATACGGTAGCAGTAGGTTTTGTTGACGAGGAATTCTGTTCTGCAGGAACGCCCAACGGCTTGAAAGTAGCATCTGCAGGATTGCCTTGGTATACAGGATAGTGGCTACTATTGCTGCTGTCCATCACGGGATAGGAATTGTGTCTGGGGGGCGGTGCCACTGTGGAATGCCCTTCTGGGAGGTCACTAGCCTGCGGTGTATAGGGGGGTGGAGGGTCGTCCGAGTCCTCATCGACTGGACGGTAATGAGCGGGCCTGGAAGACATTATGTGTATAAGACGCTTGGGTGGTTGTTGTCTGAAGATGGAAGAGAGGAAGGGTGGAATCAAAAACTGAATGTCGCAATGTGCTATATGGCTGACTATGTGGGGGAGGGGCTGTGTGAGTATGAGAGTCAAAAGTCGACAACACGCTCAAACGACAGCCAACCGTGGTACCAAGACAATTTTATCCATCAAACCCCCCAGAAATACTCTACTTTCTTTGTCCGAGAGTCGACAAAAAATAGTTTAAAAAGTATGTTTGCAACAAAGGCCCTCCAGCCCTTCCCCTTCCAACCATCCGGCAACAAGCATTAGGTGCGCCCATGGGCTACATTTCAGGAAAACAAAATAACTTTTTTTCTTTCTTTGGAAGATGAGGGTGAATAAGATGACTGGAAGCCTATGGCAACTAACGGATATAGGGTATTGTTGATAGAATAACAAGTTACTTTTTTTTTTGTTCTTGCAGAGTTGACACCCATTAGGCGAAGAGTAGAAGGAAGAGTGAGAGAACGAAGGATTGAAGCGAAGGGAGGCGAAGGGAGCAAAAGAAACAAAGCAAACACAATCAAAACAAGAAAAGCGTAGGCAGGGTCCAACAAAGGACAACTAAAAAAGTAGGTACAGAAAGAACACGAAGAAGGGTGTGTAGGAGAGGCAGGCGGCAAATACAACAAAAAAAAGACAGTAGACAACAAAAAAACACAAGGAGAGAAATAGGGATATCGGCTAATGGACAAGTTAGTGGCAAACGAAAAAAACACGCGGTTGCGTGCAATGAAAAATAATAAATGAACAAACAAGGCGACAAAACAACATTAAAACACACGAGAAGAGAAAAAAAAAGCCCTTCTCTCTCTCACAAACAAGTCCTGTCTCTTATGCACATGAAGCCATGAGGCTCTTGACGGCCTTGGGCGTGCTTGCGTCATTGAGGTGCTTGGTATTGTACCGCAATGCAGAGATGAGATTGGGTGTGTCAGTCGAGTTGCCGTGTGAATGGATCGCCTTGACGGACGACTTGATGTTGATGGGCGACGACTTTCCAAAGGCACCAGCGGGATCAATGTGATCGTAGATGATGATGGCAATGACCATGACACGCAGGCAGAACGCCGTTGTCTCTGGACGCTGGGGTCTCTTCTTGCTGTTCGACACGGTGTTGTAGCACACGCTAGCCAGTGTAGCCAGGCACTCGGATACACTTCGTCCCACCTTGTGCTGCGCCACAAACTGGGTTGTCACGTCCGTCACGGTCTTCAGCATTGGTGTTGGGTACGCGTAAAACATCGATACCTGGTTGGCAAGCTCATCCTCGTTCATCGCCGACCTGAGATCCACTTCGTTGGACAGTTTGCCACGTGACAGGCAACGGCGGTAGTACGAAAAGTCGTTCTGGATCTGCGGCGTCTTCATCTTGAGCGAGTCAAACTCAAAGACAAAGTCAAGCAATTGGCACAAAATCCGCGCAAGAGCCTTGTGATTCTCCAAGTTTTCGTTCACGTCGCCAATACATAATGTTTCCAGAATCTGAGGCAGGCAGTTCTCGATTGTTGTCGAATACCGGTAGAACATCTTGAGCTTGGCCACTGCAGGACGCACGTGGTCCCATGCATCTGCTTCAGTCTCTGCACAAGGAGATCCAATAGCCTATAATTGCGTTCGTCATTTTTTGGACGATAGTAGATAAAGGATAAAAGTAATTATAATGAAACAAGGGTCGAGTTAGCCAACAGTACGCTTTCTGTTGTTATTTCTGTGACGAAGTTAAGGAGGGAATGAAAATAAAAACAAAAAAAAATAGCCAAAGGACAGCGCGGAGAGCGGGCCAGGACGAGACAAAGAGCTCATGTGGCTAAAATAGGCTGACGAATGCTTGCAGCATTGAACAGAGGTTGTAAAAAAAAAGCCTGTCTAGACAAGGCATGCCAGAGGCGAGCGTGAGCCCATTTCTCATGTCATTTCCTCGTTCATAAATGTTTTATGCTCCTTCCTTGGTTCCTTTAACTTCCGTACTCTCCTCATAGTTCACAGAGTGCTCCCGCTCTGAATGGTGCTCTCCTTATGACTCTATCCGTCTCCTCGCCTCTTCCCCCCCTTTTTTTAGGTCCCCATGCCTCTTGATTTGGGTAGGAGAAGCGTGTAGGAGATGTTCAGACGAAACAAGTTCGGTGAATGCCCTTATTGCTTGAGGTTTGCAAGGCAACAGTAGCCAAGGAAGCTCAACACAGGCCACGGGAACGGACCCAGACCAAATCGCTGGGACTGAGTGTCTACTTGCCTGCAACAGCTCACAATAAACAAAGGGAGCTGTTGTATTCTCTTCCCAGCAGAGTGGGAGCGTGGCAAAGTTCGTTTTTTTTTGTTTCCAGAGTCTGTCACACACAAACACCCACATTCACATGCACATTCCCCAAGTCCCAAGCAGATGTCAAACATGCCAAACTGGGTCTACTTGTGGTTCTAATACAGGACTAGTCACTGTGCTCACAACGGAGTAGGAGTGCAGTATGTGCCTGGATGTCCGGTAGCTAACAATGAAGAGATGGAAAAGACCAATGCTTGTTTCCATTGCATCTCTTCCCAATTCACCAAGTTTAGTCCCCCTTCCCTCTCCCCCGCTCAAACCCTTCTCTACTGCTCTTAATGTTTCCATCTAACCGATCCTGCCCTCTGCTGTGCATGCGGGGAGGAAGAGGATAGTCAAAAGAGGTTGCTCGTTGGAGTCCTGTCAGTCAGCAATCCTACATCCGTGTTGAACATCCCACCAAAGTTTGTACTCTGGCTGACTTGGTCAAAACAACAACGAAAGAGCCCTGATAGAAGAGGAAGACTATTACTATTATTATATTGGGGAATGGTCGAGGGGGGAGGAGCACAGAGATGAAGCCATTTTGGATAAAAGAAAAACACAAAAAAGGAGAGCAATATGGAAGTGGGCTGAAAGAGGGAGGGGGGTGATTGACAAGGGGAAAGAGTAGTTGTGCCACGAGTAAGTGTGAACCACCAAAAGAAGCATGTACATACACTATACACCACCACCAACACCACCAACACCACCACCGCCAATCAAGGCCACGGGCCAAGTAAAGGAAAAGGAAAAAAGGGTATATGGAACATGCGTTTGTGTATATGTATATGCTGTGTTTGTGCGTCCGAATGTGGGGTGAAGTAGAAGAAAGGGAAATTGGTCTTTGTGAACAGTACCTGACGAATATATTCTCCACATCCCTCATACGTCCTCAGCAACTCCAGCAGATCTGTTGTAGGCTCGAGCATATGCAAGACGGTGGAGTATGATTGGGATTCCTCTTCTGTCATGGTCGAATCTATGGAATTTGAAATGAGCATGAGAGAGGGGGTAATGGAGTCAGTATACCATGCCATGGGACAGCCATAGAGTCTTTGTTGAAGATGCGTGCTTGGTAGACAGCCTTACTCTCAAAGTCGAGGTTGACGTCTGGTACATTCGAGTCGCCATCTCGGTTGACGAGGCCGTTGAATTGCGAAAGCAGGTTCCCCATGGTTTGTTGATGTGTACGTGAGAGTTGTTTGTTGTTGTTGGTGGTGGTAAGGTGTTGGCGTACGGTTGTGAATGTGAATATAGAGAGTAAGAGTGAAGAGGATGGAAAGGAGAGCGGAACAAGGAAATGAACGAAGCAGAGAGTCGTCAAGAGAGCAAAGGAGGGGGTCAAGGGAGATGAAAGGGAAGGTATGCTGGAAGCAAGTTGTGTTTGGTCGTCACGAAGAGAGTGTAACAGAAAGAGTAAGGTCGATGAGAGCAAATGGGAAAAAAAAATGCACACGCAGAAGTAGTACAGCTACTAGCGAGTGTGGGATTATAAACAGAAAAAAAAGAGAGTGTTGGTGCGCGATTGTCAAACACAAGGTGTGATGCTGTTGACAGACAAGGGAGTGTTAGTTCACTTGAGGGTGGTTGTCTTTGATGAGGTCTGGGTCCGAACGAAACGTTTGTTTGTTGTGCACGTTGCTATCCAAAATGCTGCTGCAAGGCTGAGGCTGTGAATATTACACACAGCGATAATGCCAAAGAAGCACAGAGAAAGATATACCGGGTTAATACCATGCAAAAGTTTTTTTCTTCGACAATTGCTTTTACTTAACAACAACAAGGAGACAGGGACTAGGGGCAAGGGGACACGAGTCATGAAGGTCTGAGAAATGCGACCATCGGTCTTCCTTGGAGGGGGGGAAGAGGAGGGGAGGTGGGTGTGAAGGGAAAGACGATAGAGACTGAAGAGAACGGTTGAGCACAAGCCCACTCTGTCGTGCGGTGTCTGTCTCCCTTCCAGCTGTCTTACACCTGAACTGAACGGGAAAAAGGGGGACAGGCGGGTTGATTCAGGTGGAGAGGGGCAGGAGGTTGGGTTGGCGCGCTGGACAGGCAAGGAGAGTGACGAAGGAAGGGTGTAGGGGACAGGCGAGTCGTCGTGCAAGAACGTGGGCTGAGAAAGGCAACTATGGATGGCAGTGGTGGAGTAGTAGTAGTCTCAACCGAACCATACCAGGTAGCCCTTCCCCCCATTCAGCAAAGCCTAGTCCCCGAAAGAAAGTAGCCAGTCGCTCAGTCGCGAGACCCAAACAACAACAACAGTGTGGTTGCTCTAAAGATGGGGAGGACTTCACTCCCTGCCTGACTGTTGCTGCTTATTGACCTCGTGCAATACTGTCCTCGAGAAAAGGACTTCTGCAGGGGCGGGAAGGAGAGGCAAAGAGAAGCAACAGGAATAGCACGCTGTCTGTATGAGCTGTACAGAGTAATATAAGGGTGGATGCGTGGAGGGACAGACAGACAGATAAGCAGGAAGGCAGGCAGGCAGGCAGGGTAAAAGGAGGGAAGAGGAATGAACAAAAAAAAGGGTCGGTCGTTCATCTTGCATGGGGAACGGACCATGCAAAGGACGGATGGGCCACTGAGTGTCTGACTGGGGTCGGCGGATGAATGCTATCAGCCCAAGGATCGGATGCCAGGCAGGACAAGCGCGTCGCTTTGTCGTCGCCTACCGTCTATTCCTCTCCGCTTTCAGCATATTCAGGACGCGGTGGTGGTAGGAGGGGGGGGGAGGGAGCTGGTGTCAAGTATGTATTGTGGAGGAGAATAAAGAAAAAGGAGGTGAACGGTGGGACAAGAGAAGGGCGAGACTCACACTGGCTGACAAGGAAAGTGAAGACTAGAGGGCGTAATGGATTATGGTATAAATGTAATCAATGATGGAGGAGATGGATGGAGCAAGAGAGAATGAGAGAATGAAAAAAAAGAAAGAAAGAGACGGAGGAAGGACAGAGAAGGGGTGAGGTATGGAAGTGCGAGCTGCAGAGATGGACGAATGGATGTGTTGAATGAAAAAAGAAGAAAAAAAGAAAAGAAAATAAAAAAAAGGAAAGAGAGAAAAAAAAAAAAAGTCAGAAGAGGAGGGAGAATATTGTCTTAAACTTTGTGTGGACAACCTTTTACTACTGAGTTTGAAAACGGGTGGAAAACGTGTACCTGTCGTGTCCAACTCTCTTTATTCTCGTTCATTTTGGTTGGCTTTTTTACCCCGCCGGAAAGAGCGAGAGAGGGGAGAGGGAGAGGGAATGGGGGTGGGGGAGGAAAGGAGGGAAGGGGGAGGGGAGATTGTTTGTCCAATTGGGATCCCATCCTCCGACATACATCCATGTTTGTTCTCTTCCTGTAGCCAGGAAAAGGGCCGTCCGTTGCCACTTGACAGCAATTGCACTCTGGCCATTCATGCAACGGTTGAACTGGTCACTTCTTGTTCAGCGCGCATTCCTCTAATGGTGACAATGGCTGTTGTAGTCAAAACACGCTCCAATGATCTGTTCGAGCCACACCAAGCAATTATGGTGTTGTAAATAAAGGCGAGCCAGTGGTAGAATGGGTGTTCCTTGATGTGGCCAGGGCAAGCGCCGAGAAATAGTCTCATCTATATTAGACACTGCACCACACAGTCCTCCTCGGAGGATTCACAGTATCCACCTTGGGTGAGCAGACGAGAGTAAGAGAAAAAGAAAGGTGTTCTGTTCTGAGCAGACAATACACACCCCTTAGCCCACAGAAGACAATCAACAATGCTGCATTTACAGAGCTACGTTCCTTACAACCTATCCTAAACGTTCTTTTAACGTCTATCGAACCCCATCTACACTTTGCGTATGTACGCGCAGACCCTAAGCTACAAATAGCCCTTTCACACAAACAACCCCATCATCCAGTCACTTTTTTTTTGTTCTTTTACCTTATGACCATCCCGTCGCTTACCGCTGGCTAACCCACATTATATTTTGTTATTGTTTTTGTTTTTTTAACATTGTATGCAAGAGCAGTCAGCCGTCGATACGCTCTCAAATTCTTTGGCTCAACTATTGTATTCATTTCATTCGGCCTTACATATTTGTGTCACGACCACAAAAATAGTTGCCATACAGGAGGAGTCAATCACAACTCAAAGCAATAAAATAAAAAATAAAAAAAGAGTAAAGGTGTGCGTGGAATGCGTAGCGGGACGGACACACACTGGTAGAAAAGTAATGGTGGGAGAGTGGACTCACCAACGAGGTCCGTTATGAGCTTCTGCAGACTTGCATCCGATGAAAGAGAGAAAAAGATAGGCAAACGAGTGTTGTGAAACCCTCTTTCAAAAAAAGATGTGCTACCAATCGAGGGGGTGCGAGGGGGAGAGGTCACTGCAACAACCAACACAAACGCGCGCAAAAAATAGCAATGACTACCAGGATAGTACGCGCCTTCATACCAGCTTTTCTTTTATTGACGATGAAAATAGGCGCTCTTGTCCTCGCTCTCGTCTTTCTCACAGGGTGCTGTTCTTATCCTGGAGAATATGTCTCGCAACGGTGTAGTTGGGTACTGTACATACCTTGATTCATATTATGAAAGCAATACTGTTATTGAGAGCAGAAGGATCTGTCATTCGATCCCCTATCAAGTATGAGACCATGTATCCAGTCGGCGCCTTGCTATATAGACAAACACAACCCGTTATATTGATGGCAATTGCTCACACTGTCAAGGGCTATTGTGGATCCGGATGGAGATGACAAAGTCATGGAATAGAAAACCAATAATCGTTCCTTTCGAGTTGAAAATAACCTAGACTTGAGATCGCGCTTCTTTTATTCTTGTCCAAGAGATTGAGAAAAAGAGATGAAGATACCAGTGTTGTACCTTTCGGGAGGAGAGTAAGCATCAGGGAACGAGAGGAAAAAAAAACAAGATTGCCACACTGGATTCGCCTCATCCCAGGTGGCTCTTGTTTTTTTTGTTAGTGCACTGTTCACCCAATGTCTTGCAAACACTTATGCATCCACACATACCCTGGGTGTGCATGTATTGCACACCATACTGTACCATAGTCCACCACCAAATGCATGCCACAAACAGAGAACCGCCAGGCCAAGGGAGCCCAAAGCTCAAAAGTCGTACCATGCCGAGGGGGTACACATGATCGTACTCGGCTGATCTCAACGGAAAGGGTTATTCCCTCTATCCTGTTCCCTCATCGAACCCCCTCCCCCACCATGGAAGCATCCCCCACTAGCGCAGAGCAGTGACATAATTATTTTTTTTTCCCTTTTTCGCCCTAAGCGTCTCAGGCACTAACCAGACTTGGACATTGGATCAGGTCGTGTTTTCAATGTACCCATCCAAGGCACCAGCTTGTTCACAGAGCCCAGCTCTCTTTCCCTCTCTCTTGTTTTCTTTCTCTCCCTCTCTCTTTTTCTCTCTCTCGTTATACATGTAATGATTTTTAGTGTGATTGACGAAACTTCTCGCTTCCCCTCCCCCACATTGTCTAGGCTACCTTTTTCATATTTTTCTTGCTTTGTCACCGCATACAAAAGAAAGGCAGGGCCTATCTTGAGCTTTTTTCGTCTTCCCCCCCCCTTCCCTTCTCGGCCCCCCCCTCCACCCCTTCCTATGCGGTAGAACCAACAATATCCATTCAAAAACATAATTATTTTGAGACATAGTACCACTCTTTATCTTATTTGATTCAGTGGTTCCTGAAAAGCCTTAAAAATTTTATTTTGAGACTTGGACTCTGATTCGTCAGCTCATGTAAAAAAATTTTTTCGCCCCTTTCGTTTTAACTTCCCAATTTACTGAATCTTTAATGAGACAAAAAAAAACCAAGATCGGTCCACTGGGAGAGAGATGGTCACTGCACCCTTTTTTTTGTTACTCATGCTAACGTCCAGCTAACGCGTGAAAATCATGTAATCTGATTTGTCCCTTGCTCTTGTGGACTTTATTTTGAACAGGGACCCAGCCCAGTGTTCCAGTTTTCTCTTTTTTCTTCAGCCACACTCTTATTTGCTATATACATTGCTAATGTTGCAGAAAAATGGAGCATTTTTTTTGTTTCCCATGGTGTAGGGCCCCATGGTTGTCCAGTATTTCCACTAGAAGATTAAGGTGTTTTTTTCACATGTACTCAATGGCATTGTTACTGCGTATCAGGTAGAGCTCGCGCAAAAAAATATAGTAAACATTGGAACCGTACGCGCTAAAAGCACTGGGTTGCAGGTGACTACAATCAGTCAATTGGAGAAGGTGCATCGTATACTTTGGCTCTTTTGGACGTCGTGCGACCATCGAGAGCAGCCTATCATTGCTGGGGAATGTGATTTCAGGGCGATAACACAACATAAACTTGGCTGCAATGTTTGGAAAAAAAAAGGTTGTCAGGCATTTATTATACAACAATAATAAGACTATATGTCAAGGTTGTCTTTTCTACAATAAATAAATATTTGGCATTTTATCATTGGCCCATGGACCCTGATCCGTTTTGCAATGTATCATTTATGATAGTAATGCTGATTACTCATTCTCTCCATCGGTTCAGCCCCGTGTCACGGCTCCGTAGCGACCGAGCCTCACGAATTTCTTGCTCCACTTGATCCCGTGTCACCTTTGCATTGAGTCTTCTTTCAAGTCGTGTCTTGGGTGTTTCAGGCAGCTTATTCAAGTTGATCAGTGCCGACTGTTTCTTCTTCTTATTGTTTGCCTTCTCTGATTCATTTTTTGCTCCTTGGCGCTTCATACCCAGAGCTTTACTGACATCTTCTTCAATATCCTCCCATGTTATCCTGTCTTTGCCAGCCGTTGCTGCAGGTACATTAGCATTATTCCTTGAAGAAGAGGCAGTAGAAGAATGTGGTGACGGTGATGAAACAGCAGCGGTGATCGCCCCCAAGAGTGCAGCCTTTTTGGAGGACGACGCAGACTTGAACTTTCCAGCCACCGCTTGCCGGTAGATTGCAAAAATGTCGCCCTCCTCAGCCCTCCTAGCATCCACTTCCTCTTGGATCCGATCCGCCTCGGATTCACCGGGCTTGACAATACGACCTTCCTCGTCACGGGGAACAATGACACCATGAAAGGGGCACTTTACCAGATCACGACGAGGACACAGTCCACCATTCTTCAGCGGATGACGACACGCCTTAATTTTGGTCGGCATTTTGGGGGTATAGATGGTGGTGCGCATCTTCATCCGATCCAGAGTCGCTTGCGAAACCAGGTTGGAACCATCGCCCACACCCAAGAAACGGTGGTTGTATTCGAGACCACTGGTATTGAACATGACTTCTTTCTTATCCCAATACGACAAGTCATCATCCCATGGCACTACCGGCGCTCGAGCCAAGAGTTCTACAGAGGGTACGAAAGAAGTAAAATTGTGTAAACTTCTACCTTCTGATCTTTCCTATCAAGATCCTCTGAAAAAAGTGATCAACCAGTCAATTCTACGATATAAGGACAGAAAGAAAAATGAAAACTTACGTTCACGCGTTTCTTCACCTTCGGCAAGAGGTTCCTCGGATTTCGGTGGTGCCTTGACTGATTGTTCCGCTGGACGTTGAATCAATTCTACTCGAGTGCCTCCAATATAAGTTGGGTCTTCTGTCAAGATTTCTTCGCCTTGCATCGCAAACACCTGGTTTCGCATTTTTGGCTGCGTTGGTTTAAGGCCAGGTGTTCTAGGCTTGGCTTTGTCCTTTCCTTTGGTCACGCTCGAGACATCAACTGCTTCAAAATCCTCATCCTCGTCGTCGGACTGCCCATCATGCGGACCTTTGGTGGGAGGAAACAGACGAAACAAGAGAAGATAAGCTTAATGTGACTGACGGTAGCATTTCTCAAGTATTCGTCTCAACGGTAGTCAGCGTGATTGTTAAACTGAAAGCAGTCCTAGAAAGACTTACCATACATGGTTTCCATGTTCACCCCAAGGTCTTCACTCTTAAATTTTGCATCCTCAAGTGATTCCTTTAGATCGGCAACCATGGCTAAGATTTTTTCAAAGTTGTCTCGCTCACTGTCTGCAATTTCTTTATCCACGTTTTCCAAAAGGTCCATCCATCTTTTGACCAGAGGCCACTGTTTGCTAATGATCAGCCTGTACGATTCTCGTAGTGTAGTAAACAACTCTGTATTCTCGGGCGTTTCGGTCACCTCAAAGGGTTTAGTCTTGGAGACATTAACAGTCAGCTTGTAACGCGATGAGCCAAGTGCATTCTCAAGCACACCCAATGGATCGTGATGTACTGCTCCAACAAACTGGTTTGCATCGTCATCGTCCTGTTCATCATCGTTTTCCTGAACGAGTTTCTCTTCCTGGTCATCTAATTCTCCACCGAATATGGCACGTAATGCGTCATCGTCATCCAGCCGTGGCACTAGAATGTCAAAGCATGATTGCTATGGAAAAAAAAGAGAGGGAAAGGGGGTTGGTTTAGTTTTGGTGAACCTTTTTGTTATGCCATGATTTACGCGTAAGCTGGTCGTGTTTTTTTCCCTCCCTCCTACCATCTTGCGGACATTCTCTTTGATATCCTGTGCTTTCTCTTCGATCTCAGTGACTGTCCATTGATACTTGTCCAGTAGACTCCTTCGTCTCGCTGCTTCTTGTGCCATCTTGGCCTCCTTCTTCGCCTCATCGGTAACAGGGACCAAGTTTGTAAAGTCGACCTTGAAATGATATTTGAGAAAATCATAGCCTAATGCGAGCTGGATCATGCAAAAATCAGATACAGAGATGAACCAACTAACCGCTATTGCCTACATAAAGCCGTGGTTCTAGATAAAGGTTGATCAAACAAAAACTTTCTAAAGACATACCTGTTTGTAGACTGTACCATACTTTTTGAACCACTCGTTTGTGAGCGAGATGGCCAGCTGTTTAGTTTTCTCCGCAAAGGCTACTGGCGGAGGGAGAGTATGTTGATGAATGCCGACAGTCAACTGTAGAAAAGTCGGGTAGTCCTCCACTAGACAGTCTCGAAAGACGTGCGAGCGCTGAAAGAGCTCCTGGATAAGCTGAGTGCACGAATATCGAATCTATGATATCATATAGCATTTAGAATATTGATGAGAATGAAAAAAATATTGTACCTATCCCTCCTGTTTAAGCGATTGCACCTGGTGATTAATTGATACCTGTGCATGCTTCTGTTTCAGCTGGTTCATAATCAAGTCGTACGCACAGCGCACATTGTTTTCAGACTTTTTGCATATAGATTTTATCTTCTATAAGAATAATAAAGCACATTGGGGTCTCACGTATGAGCGACGATTTTTTTTTTTGCCTCAATAGGAATAAATAATGACCCTTTTTAATGCATCTCTTCATGCGCATGCCTTCACTTGGTCAGGGTCGAGCTGCAACTCGCCTGTCTTTGTGGCTGTCTGAATAAGAGCAGAGAGAGCATCACGGGTTTCAATGTTCAGAGCGAGCGATGGAGTCTGATGCATGTTTTAGTGATGACAAGAAGGCAAAAATAAATGAGACATGCGATTGTTGGCTATATTGAAAAAGGTGGGCGGCGTTTGCCACCAAAATCAGTCAAATCATGATCTAGTCACGTGGATCTCCTGTTGTTCAAAGTTCTTCGGTCGGTGCTTGCAGTATGGCTCCGACTTTTGTCTTCCCTTTTTTTCCTTTTTGTTTCCCACAGACAACGCCTCTTGAACCTGCACACTCTTTGAATATTCAATTCTACTCGTGATGGTCAAGTTCTACCAGCATACCTCGAGCTACGAGCATGCGTGGGACAATGTCACGTATGCCTTCTGGGTGCGCTATCCGAATCCATTCGCCTCACATGTTTTGGGATGCGATGTCATTGACCGCTCCGTGGATCCCGAGACTGGTGTCTTGCGAACTACTCGATTGATCCTTAAACAGGGTGTCCTGCCACGATGGGGCCGCACTGTAAGTTTCCTTCCGGCCCTACTCGATTGCATGCCATTGCTGTTTTTGTGTTATATAATACATTGTTTTATGTTGCTGCAGTTCCTTATCAGGCATCTCTCGTGTGAGGGAAAACCATCCTTCAAAAAAACACATATCGACGTTACCCTTGGAGCTTCCCCACAACAACCCAATCATTCTCTCACATTCCTAGCCAGTGACGGAGGGATCAGATCTCTTGCGCTTTTGAATCAAGCGATAGATGGGTGCATGAACGGGCAGCTCATGCTACTGTTTTTGACAACTTCATCAGTTCGGCCCTTTTATGCCGTTACATTGACAATTCTTTTGCTTCCCGGGAAATATGTGAACCCGCATAATTTTCCAAATGAGGATATTTGCCCGTTCCCTTTCTGTATTTGTATCTTGGTCCCTGCCAGTAAGCGTGATGGGAACCTTGTACTCTCTCTTTCTCTTTCTCTTTCTCTCTCTCTTATTGTTATTATTATTTATCAATGGGATGGGGTGAAAGGCAGTACTTTGTCTTCCTGCCCGATAGCCTCGAGGTTCATTTCACGAAACCAGTGTGGTAGAGGGTAAACCGGCGAGTTTTTTTGTCACAATACCCATTTGTGGGTTTTTGTTTCCACAGTTTTTGCTTAAACATACCTGACCAAAATTAACACTCATTGTTGTGGTATTATTTGAACACCATTACGTTTTTTCTTTCTTTCTTTCATACTCTGTCTTTTATAGCTGATCAAGAGTCCTGATGCATACATTATCGAAGAGTCGGAAGTGGATCCTCGCACAAATACCATGATCACGCGGACACGAAATCTCAACCACGCTAGAGTGATGCAAGTCGAGGAGACCCAGACTTTCACCATCCATCCTGAGAATCCAAAGTGGTAATTGTCTATTTTCCCCTTCCTCCTCTCCCCCCCTTTGTTTTTTTTTCTTTATCTAGAGGAAACAGTTTGTTATGCAAGGAGAGGAGAGAGAAAGAGAAAAAAAAAGCGTAAAAACATGGTTTGCAAGTACTGATTTTCTGTGTCCATCTCTTTTGCTCATTTACCGAAATTACTATAGGACGCAGGTCAAAACAGAAGCACGGATCGTGAGCGAACTTCGTTGGGGATTAACTGGACGTGTGGAGGCGTTTGGCATCAATAAGTTTGTCGATAACTCGGCACGGGCACGGAAGGGCATGAAGCATATTCTGGAACGACTTCGTCAGAACGCGGCAACAGCAGGCGCAGCACCTGTTCCAGAATGCTAAAAAAAAGCTTGGGATTCCTGTGAAAACAGCTGGCCTGTCAACGATGTGGAAAGAATTTATTTCTTTCCCCTTCATGGACGAAAGGTTTTGAAAAAAGGGTACAGATCAACTGGTGACCCTTTTCTGGTTGTGTTGGCCCATCCAACGAAAGAGCAGCTCTTTTTGTTGGGCACGCACGCACAACCAGCTTGACTTACTATGGCAATTCTTTTTGTTGTTCTTGTGATTTGAGCTATGGGCTTTCTATCATTACTGGTTTTGCGCCTGTACTATTCCTTATATCCTATGCCAGAGCGAATTGATAGTCTCCTAGCTCGATCCGGCATGACATTTTCTTTCTGTGCAAGTTTTTTAGGCAGCGATCCTATCGTTCTTTCTTTTTACTTTTTTTTCGCCGATAGCCCATTGTACCATACTTGTTATTTTTCCTTTTAACTATGCATCGGCGAAAACCAACTGTATTAAAAACCATCTTTCTTGTTCAACTACAAAAAAAGAGGCAATGGCAAAATCACACTGCAATTGCCCCACACTTGAATCTAATTGTATATTTTTTTTCCAACAATACAAATATATAAAAAAAGAGAAAAGGTCTTTTTTACTGCTGGTTCTTGGCCATCTCGGCGAGGTACTCCTCATGCAACTTGCGCTGGGCCTCCCATTCCTTGGTGAGCTTCTTCTTTCGGCTCTTGGGCAGCTCCTGACCTTCCTTGTCCGTCAGAGGAATGCCCGTCTCGGGGTCAAACGAGCCATACTCGGCCGCCTGAGCGCCTGTGCGGAACATCTCCAGATGCGACAGCTTGCCCTTCTCCAGCTTGGCTAACCGGGCAGCCTCCTTGGCACGCGCGAGCTCTTCCTTGCGGGCCTGCTTCTCGGCTGCCTGCTTGAGCTTGAGCTGACGCTGAGCTGCCAGTTCTTCGGCAGGCACAAACTTGATCAGCGCACGTCCGTCCTCACGGTCGTCGAGCGACACGCCGAGTTGCTCCAGATCCTCGTCACGCAGCTTGTCCGACAATGCCAACAGATCCTTGGCTGGGCGACCCTCACGGGCCATGGCACGCACGTTGTCACGGAAGGTCGAGAGCACCTGCAGGTAAGGGAGAGCAATGTCCTCCTTGGAGACGCCGCCAGCACCACCAGCATCAGAAAGGCCAATGGGCTCAGCAACGACACCGTCCAGACCAAAGGTGCGGAGGATCTTGCTGACATAGGTGGCGACCTTGTTGACAATGTCGGCATTCAGGTTCTTGCCGCTGTCACGGATGTAGATGTTGGTGCGCGAGACCAGGGCCTGGAGCTCCGACATGGCCTGGGGTGTGTTGATCGAGTCGCAGAGAGCCTCATGCACAGCAGCCTGCTTCTCCTGCAGCACCTTGAGCATGTCGAGTTCAGGACGGCGGTAGTTGTGGCTGCCCGTCGAGTCCAGAGCTGTGTGCTTCGCCTCGGCAATAAGAGCCTTGGCATTCGCAAAGAAGTTGTTGAATGTTGTCTCGACACCAATAGCCTCGCCCATGGACGAGTCGCGGAAGTCGACACCAGTGTCCCACTGATGCAACAAGAAGAAGTACCGCAGCTGACGAGGCGTGTACTTTTCCAGTGCCTGCTGCACCGAGATAAAGTTCTTCAGCGACTTGCTCATCTTCTGACCTTCGACGTGCAAATGACCGCAGTGTGTAAAGTAGTTGACCCACTGGTTGCAGCCGTGGTACGCTTCCGATTGCGCAATCTCATTGTCGTGGTGAGGGAAGGCCAAGTCGATGCCACCCGAGTGCAGATCCATCGTGCTGCCGAGCACTTCGCTTGCCATGACAGAGCACTCGATATGCCAGCCTGGGCGACCAGGGCCCCAAGGAGAGTCCCAAGCAGGCTCACCAGGCTTGGAGGCCTTCCACAGAGCAAAGTCCATGCTCGACTTCTTGCCAGAGAGCTTGATGCCGAGTGAGCCTTCCGATTCCTCCATCAGCGAGGCATCACCCTTCGACCATGGGCACAACTTGGCGTAAAAGTTGCCATTCTTGCCATCAAATGATGCCACGTCAAAGTAGACCGAGCCCTCAGCCTCGTAGGCAAAGCCGTTGTTGATGATGCCCTGCACAAAGTTGACAATCTCGGGAACGTACTCACTGACACGCGTCAGAATGTCAGGACGGCGCACGCCCAGAGTGTCCATGTCCTTGAAAAACTCGCCCTCCCAGTAAGCAGCCAGGTCGCGGAAAATCTTTGGGTCGCTCACGGTGTGCGACAGCTCCTTGTCGAGCAAGTTGGACAGTGTCGTCTTGTTAGCCTCGCAGAAGGCAGCAGCATCGGTGGTCGATGGCGACTTTTTGGCCGCCTCAATAGCATCGTACGCTTCAGACAAAGCCGAGAAATGCATAGGGAATTTGGGGTGAGCAGTTGCGATCGACGACTTGTAGGCAGCATCGCTGGTGACCTTGGCGGCAAATGTCGCCCACTGCTCTGCGGCCGTCGCATCAATGGCCTTCAGCTCCGAGTCTGCGTACAGCTTCCATGCCTCTTCTGCCTTGGCAATTGCCTCGGGTGTCACAGTTGTTGTCGCAGCCTTGTAGTTGTTGAACAGGTAGTTCTGACGAGCACGCTTAATGATCTATTTTTTTTGGCAAGCAGAGAATATGCATGTCAGCTCATGAATGAATCGCCTCTGTGGCCATGCAACTATCGAAATATCATCCGCATATCAAAAGGGGGAGTTATTATATGTTTTTTTGCATTTACCTTATCGTCAATGTCAGTAACATTCTCAACAAACAGGACGTTGTAGCCAAAATAGTCCTCAATGACGCGATGCAGAATATCCAGAGTGACATAGTTTCTTTAGAGAAATGGAGCAAAATCAAGGCATGGAGTCAGTCAGAAAAATTACAAACTTGACGCCTATCCAGGTTACGCGCATAGTTCGGCGCGATCGTTATAACCAAATATATACCTGGCGTGTCCAATGTGGGTGGCGTCATAGACGGTGGGACCGCAAGCGTACCAGGTAACATTGTTACCATTGATGGGGATGAACTCTTCCTATTAGTGGATGGGACCAGATCATGATAAAGAACAACATTAGTATACACCACGAATTGTCTTTGGTTATCACAGCATATGAAACGACCTGTCGAGAAGGTGGGAGGAGGGGAAATGGTTGTGTACCTTTTGACGGGTCATAGAGTTGAAAATCTTGAGCTTGGGCACGGGCTTGCCCTGGGGAACGTGCCACTTGGGCTGAGTGCGTCCGGTAGACATGGTAGAAGCTTTGTGGATCGAATGGCAAGAGCGATGTTGCAATAGTTGTTGGTGAGAGGCAGGCGACGAGCGAGCCAGCGAACGGATCAAGATCGGGGTGAATGAGCGAGATAGAGTAGATGTGCGTGGGTAGAATCGAAGCAAAGGGTGGTGCAGTCGAGGCGTCGAGAAGGAGAAGGCGAGTCGGTTAGAGAACGAAGACAGGAGGACCATAGCCAACCGATATTTATATTTATGTATTTTATATAATACGGTAGGGGAAGTAAAGAAAGACTAATATTCCTTTGTTTTTTAAGAGCAATGAGAGAAAGGAAGCGAACAAATGGTCAATCCGCAGGAAGTGACCATGAGGGACTCAACTCAATACTCCAAATGTATACACTCTCACCCCCCTCTCTCGCAGTCGAGACATCTGAGTAAGGCTGACTCGCTCATTCTGGCAAGCGTCAATTGATGTGGAATTGTATGCATACCCCCGAGTCGTTGATGATTGGATGCCTGTGAAATGGAGGAATGTCCTCTGAAGCAATCCAGAGGGAGAAAGGGAATGGAAAGAAGTTTTGGTGAAGACAAAAGAGACTCTGTACCTTCCCACAAAGAAGGATATGTATGACTGAGGAGAGAAAGAGGGGAGGTCGCGTCAACAAATGAGACTCAGCCACAACTGTGTGTCCTATGCTCGACTTTTATAACAGGGGACAGATATCCCATTCTCCTTTTCTCCCTGTCTGCCTGTCTACCTGTCTGCCTGTTTATAAAGTATGGTACGGCATAGCATAGCATAGCATAGAATACATTGCTGTGAGACCATGAACTCGTTCGAGTTGACATGTATCTCTCTATTAGACACATGGGGTATACGAACAAGCCCATTATGTCCTGTAAAAATGATAAAGTATCCACTTGCCACCAATTTTGGTGTATCACATGACCAAGCTCGACTTCCCAGAATGGTTCCTCCATTGGGAGGGAGGGGGAAAGTGGTTCTTGGCACACGCACCCTCCACTCCCTCTCTACCTTGCCCTACTTGGCATGCATTTCATTGCTGTCTCTTCCCATTAGATTCCGTCGACTCTTGAGATGGCTCTGTAATCACTCTTGTTTTTTTCTTTACCTTTTTTTGTTCCCTTCTTCCCTTCTTTCTTCTATAAAGCGCAAACCCTTTATCCTCTTTTTTTCAACACAAAACTAGACTCTTACATTTCACTCCTACAGCCCAACTCTTACTTCGCCACGAAACAAGACACTTGCTCTCTTCTCCCACTCACCACAACACAGATACCCATGACATACGAAGACGATTCTCTGGTTGCTCAGATGGAGGATCTGGAGGTACGGCTGCAGACGGTTGGACCCTTTTTTTAGGTGTCTTTGCACTGTCTACCTCTACTCGTGTTCTGTACTCGTTATAACGTGCCAGGGGAGAGAGAGACACTTACTCTTCTTTCCTCTTTTCTCTCAAAACTCTTTGTGTACAAAATAGATGCATCAGTCTCCATCACAGCAACCAAAGCTTCTATTCACTCGGCCAAGAGTCTACGTTGCCACATCGATGGACAACCGAGGGGACATCCCCGGCTTTCTCTCGCTGACGGAAAGTGTACGCAAATTTATCACCCTTTTTTTCCTTTCTTGTCTTACTGCTGAGTCCTCGACGCCTCTGACGCCAAGAGTTTTATGTCTTTGTTCAATTAACCGCTTAACTCTTGGCGGGACAGACGTCAGAAATAGATCCTCCTCTCATCTTACTTTCGCATGACTGACACGTATTTATCAAAAATCTTCTTCTCTTGTACTTGTGTGTTTTTTCCGAATAGACTGACAATGAATACCTGTTGTCATGGACACCTGAGGCAATGATACCCGATTTTGACGAGGAGGCCTATGTCGACATCTCTAGTCAAGGCGAGCATGAGAGTAAGTTTTATTTTACTATTTATTTCTCTCTCCAAGGAGGTTCAAAAGGCATATTTTTGCTGTTCTTTGAGAAACTTCATCAGCTTCTAATTTTTTTTGATGCTCCTTGCTCATCCTTCTCTTTGCTACTCTCAGCGACATCGTTCATCCCAGCACCTCGCTCACCTCCCCCTGCAAGAAACCGCCGTTCATTTCAACCATCTGATTATGCCGTATCGGTACCCATCAGGCGGATCTATTCCATCCTAGTCTACCCTCCTCGGATGCGGGATCGCTTTGGATCTGTTATCGTCAACTTGGTCGGCGGCGAGTCATTACCTGCGTTTATGTTTCATGACGAACCCTTGTCTTCCAACAAGAGTAAACAACAGCAGCAAGGTGCACCTAGCAGTAGTGGTCCGCCTTCATGGGGCGGTCAGGAGCTCATCGACAAGCTGGAGGGACTCGTGGATATTGTGGGCAGCGCGATTGAGCCAGGTGTCTATCTCCTTAATGCCTCGCATGCAGACAAGGTCAACCATGGCTGTGCCACGCCTCCAAGAAGCCAGTCTCCTATCCACCACCCGCTTTCCTCCCAAGAGAATAACTTGACTAGCCAGAGCGAACAGGAGCAGCGTCTCTACCCAAGACTGGATGCAAACGGTATGGAAGAAGAACAGACGACTACAACTGCTCAGGCATCGTTAGGCACCAATAGCCCCAAGGTGACCAACACAGCCTTTGCGACCGCAACTGGCGCCATTACTCGAGAGGGAATGCGTCGTCGACGATCCATCTCGAATCATGACAGTGGTGATGCTACTGCTGCTGATGACAGTCGAGGACGCCTTCTGCTCCAGCAGGCTGCGACGTCGACAAGTTCGTCGCGCATGTCCCCGATTACGGTCAGCTCCAGTGCCCACGCCGATTCCTCTCCTTCGCGGCAGCGATCAAAGACACCCTTGCCATTCGAGCAGCACATAGATCCATTGATGAACACGGTCAAGGAGATGCGGTGGAATATTCTGGAGCGATTCTCCCAGGTGGCACGTTTTTCACGAGAGACGGCCACCAACATCCTGGACCACCCAATTACAAAGACTATCCTGCCTCCACATGTCCAGCAGCGGATCGCCGACTCGGAAGCCGCCAGAAAGATGATGGAGGACTATGACTCGGCACGAGTGTACCTTGCCAAGTGGGCAGCAGTCGTGGCCGATCAGAGCGACCGCGAGCGACGCGAGCAGCGAGAAATGGATCGGCTTTATCATGAAGGTGGCGAGGGATCTTCCAACCACCATCATCATCACCATCATCATCGTCATGGATCAACAAATGGCCATCGTCGCATCAGCGATATTGAAGACGAGGAAGGTCCCTTGGGAGCCTTCAACGTATTGGATTTGCAGATTGACGGATGTGACATCCACCATTCCCGGACAGAACCAATGACGCCCATGGACTGGTTTGCACTGCTGGACGACGATGGGCGATTGAAGGTGCCAGAGAGCAAGGTCCGGGAAATGGTATTCCGAGGTGGCATTGACCACGATATCAGGATCGAAGTATGGAAGTTTTTCTTGGGTATTTATCCATGGGACTCGACTGAGGCTGAGCGGGTGGCCATTCGTGCCGCCAAGGCCGAAGAATACTTTCAGCTCAAGAGAGAGTGGTTTGAGAATCCCGAGTATCAGGCAACAGAGGCGTTCCAAGAGCAAAAGTTGCGGATTGAAAAGGATGTCCATCGGACGGATCGCACCATCTCGTTCTTCGCCTCGGAGACGTTGCCCAACCCGTCAGGCGATTTCACAGGAGCCGGTTCGAATGAAAACCTCGAGCTGCTCAAGGATATTCTTCTCACATACAACGTGTGGGCGGCCAAGCCAGTAGCTTGCCGCGAGCCGCGGAAGGATGGCGCGGAGGAGGTGAAGGGACAAAGCGAGAGTAATCCTGCTGCAGAGAACGGAGCAGCTTCATCGACCACGACACAAGACGGACAACGAGAAGACTCTGAGGATCCTCGAGCTAATTACCTGGAAGGATATGTGCAAGGCATGTCGGATCTGCTCGCACCTGTCTTTGCAGTGATGGGCGACGAAGTGATGGGCTTCTGGGCGTTTGTGGGGCTGATGGAGAAGACGAAGCGCAACTTTTACCGTGACCAAGTCGGAATGCAGAGCCAGCTGGAAACTTTGCGGCAGATGATCCAGATTTTGGACCCCAAGCTGTACAAACACCTTGAGAAGTGCGAGGCGCTCAACTTGTTTTGCTGCTTCCGGTGGCTGCTGATTTGGTTCAAGCGCGAGTTTGAATGGGTGGACATCATGCGTCTGTGGGAAGTCTTGTTCTCGGATTATCTGTCGACACAGTTCCAGCTGTTTGTGGCGATGGCAATCTTGGACAAGCACCGGGACGCAATGATGGACCATCTGGAAGGGTTTGATGAGATCTTGAAGTACGTGAATGACTTGTCGATGACCATCAACCTCGAGGAGACACTCCAGAACGCCGAGATTTTGTACCATCGACTAGAGTGCATCGCCAATAAGCTGCAAGAGGAAGCCTCAGCTTCGGCCTCGGGCAAGGCTGTGGCTACATCGTCGTCGACTAGCCGCATCAAAGAATTGCCCCAGTCGATCAAGGACCTTCTTACGGGACCACCATTGGGTAAATGCCCCGACGAGGCATAACCTTTGTCTAGTTTCTCACCCTTCCTCTCAAACACACACATTCTCTCTCTCCTTTGGAAACTTGCAATAAACTCAAACAGAAAGAAAACAAAAAGTAATTCTCCAGCCAAGAGGTTTAACATTCTTTCGTTCAGGTGAGAAAATGGGAGTTTTTTTTTTAAAAGTGAGAAAAATGTGAATTAGAAGGAAAATCGAATGGTGACACGAAATAATGTGTCTTTTGACTCCAATAAGCGCTCTGACCGTGGCAGTTGGACCCCCATTTGTAAAATGTGGAGTAATACAATTTTTCTTTATTTTAGTGGAATATATAAAAGAGAAGGCCTGAGAGATAGAAAAAAAAGCAGACTTTCTCACCTCCCACAACTCTCACCACTCCCAACCCCCTCCCCACTTTTCTTTTTCTCTCCATTCCTCATTCCTCATTTTTCTTCATTCACAATGTCGATTGCCTTGCGAACAGCGCCTTCCAAGAAGGCAACAGTCCAGTCACTGATGGCATTTTTGAACCAGTCGTGCACGTGTCCGGCTCACGGTGGATTACCACATCCACGACACGGCGTACCAACGTCGTTTCTGGGGGGCAAGGGAGGTGTTTGTGGCACCAGTGAAGGCATCAACAGTGGTAGTCACCGAGCGCTAGCGCACAGTCAAGCGGCAGTCGAGCGCGAGTACGCGTTTGAGATGGCCACATCGACGATGCGATTCGGTGTCGGAGTGACGGCGGAGGTTGGAATGGATCTGCGGCAGATGGGAGCAAAGAAGGCCATGGTCCTCACGGACCCCAACCTGGCCAAGCTGCCAGTGATGGCCACGGTGCTCAAGTCGCTCAAGGACCATGGCATCAACCATGTCGTCTACGACCAGACGCGAGCCGAGCCGACGGATGCGAGCTGGCAACAGGCCATCGCGTTTGCTAAGCAGCATCGCCCAGATATCTACGTCGCTGTTGGTGGTGGCTCGGTGATGGACACGGCCAAGGCTGCCAACCTGTATGCCAATTACCCAGACAAGGACTTGCTCGAGTTTGTCAATGCGCCAATCGGCAAAGGGAGCGTTATTGACAAGGCCCTGTCGCCTATGATTGCCAGTTAAGTCTCATGATCTCTTTCTTTCTCTCTCTCTTGTTTTTTTATTCACTTTGGTTGGGTGTGTTTTCAGACTCTACATCGTTTTTTTTTCTATTCCATTGGGGAATTTCGAAAGAATGATTTTCATCCAGAACGTGGGAAAAAAAGACACGTAGACATGGTCACCGACACCTTGGATATTCTGCTGTGCTACCGTTTCAAGTACCTTTTTCTACCTTGAGCAATTTTCTTTTTTACATCCAAAATGGTATGCAATAGAGTCGTTGGTCCAATAGTCGTACTAACCATACTATGCGTGTTTTCTTTACCATCTCACCATCCCATCTATTGAAAAAAATACCCATCTACGCCCATCTACGCCACAAAAAACCAATCACATACCATGGACCTGTCTTCTTTCCCGTCTCTCCTTCCCTCCCCAAAAAAATAATTAGTTCCCACGACGGCTGGCACGGGTAGTGAGACGACCGGCACGGCCATTTTCGACTATGAGCCTCTGCACGTCAAGACGGGTATCGCGTCGCGCATGCTCCGTCCGACGTTGGGTCTCATTGACCCGCTCAACACTCGCACGATGCCACGCCAGGTCAAGATTGCTTCTGGTCTGGATGTGCTCTGCCACGCCCTGGAGAGTTACACCGCTCTGCCATACAACCAGCGGACACCCCGCCCTCGTACGCCCGCCGAACGTCCAGCCTACCAAGGATCGAACCCAATCTCGGACGTGTGGTCGCTCGAAGCCCTCCGTTCGACCGTCAAGTACCTCAAGCGCAGTGCCGATGACCCAGATGACATGGAGGCCAATACTCAAATGTGTCTCGCTGCTGCATCTGCCGGTGTCGGCTTTGGCAATGCGGGTGTGCATCTCTGCCATGGCATGAGCTATCGTAATGTGTCCTTTTTTTCTTCGTCTTCTTTCCATGCCTGATTGATCTGTTGGGATATTCAAAACAAAAGTAGATAAAAACTAAACATTCCCTTCCAACCAATTCTTTCATTTGACTACCAATATAGCTATCAGCGGACTAAACAAGAACTACAAGCACCCGGAATACAAGGTCGATCACAAGATTGTGCCTCACGGTATCTCCGTCGCCGTCACTGCTCCAGCCGTCTTCCGCTACACCGCCGTCGCCTGCCCCGATCGCCACCTGAAGGCCGCCGAGATCTTTGGTGCTGATATCTCCAACGCCTCCAGCGAATCTGCCGGCGAGCTCCTGTCCGAGCAGATCACTCTCTTCTTGCAGGGTCTCGGTGTTCCAGACGGCCTCAAGGCTCTCGGCTATGGTGCTGCAGACATTCCTGCCTTGGTCAAGGGTACCCTGCCCCAGCACCGTGTCACCAAACTTGCACCTCTCACCACTGGCGAGCAGGAGCTCTCCAAGATCTTTGAGGACGCCATGGTGAACTACTAGAGGAAAATATCTCTATCATCATGCCATCCAAATTTCTTTAGCATAGTACAAAACTCAGTCAAGTGTTGGATGTAAAAAATAGAAGAGGTTGATCTTTCATACATAATAACCCACGCGCATGTATGCAGATAAAAAAAAAGATTCCCAAAGAGATATTACAACATATTTATTCTTTGGAGAGGTGTAAGGGGAGCGATTTTTTATAATGGATGACGGGTATCTGTACTGGTCGTCGTAGGTGGCTGCTGAGGCTGCTTCCCTGATCCTGCAGATGGCCGCCATGACTCCTCTAAAGGACCAGCCGCGGTTAAATTAGAAGAATGACCTTGAGATGAAAGAGGCGACTTGTCCTGTTTAGGGAAAGGAGATGATGGCCGAGAAGACACTGCTGCTGCTACTGCTGCTGATGGTGTTATAGCAGTTGTGAGAGGGATTGTCGCATTTGAAGATGACCCTGTCTCATGCTGCTGATGCCTGCCCTTAAACATGGTTGTCAGCGGTGAGATGGGCGGCGATTCTGACGAAGGGCTTTCCAAAGGCGACACTCTCTTCTTGGGCAATGTATCAATGGCGTACTCGGAGCCAGTGTGAACATGTTGGTGACCAAGAGTAGAAGATGTAGGGTAGGAAGACGACACTGTTGAAGGTCCACCTCCAAACATCGAATGCGCCAGCGGGCTAGAACTCAAAACTTGGGTAGGCATCAACCGATTGGCAAAGGCTGCTATTGGTCCACTTGTGGTAGTGGCATCCGAGCTCTTTGGTGGAGGCATTGCTCCTACTCCTGTTCCTGTTCCTGTTCCTGTTCCTGATGGAGGTACAAGGGGAAACCATGGTGAGCCGACCGACGAGCGGTGGGCAACACTCTGCACAAAATCATGCTCGCTCGGAGTTTGTACGCCATGTCCATGATAGCCGGCTACTCCGGCTCCTCGACCAGGCTGATTGCCTTCACCACGAAGACTAGATTTGGACCCCCTGCGATCAGGGTGAGCATTTGCACCAGTCCGAGGGATTGGTGACGACGCCACCGAGCGAGGTGATTCAACCAGAGTGTTTTGAATCGAACCTGCCTTGTTACCGTCGTTTGTAGGCACCGCGATAGGATCCAAAGTGCTGGTCTGGATCTTGAGTGGTGGCCTGGATCCACCGTGGTGAGAAGAGTTGCTTCCTCCCCTATGATAGCCAAGTGATCCGCGCCTCGACAATTCCTGGGAGAGGTCGGTCGATCTCCGTTTCGCCGCTTGGTCATAGGGTTGACCAGAATGGCTATAGATCATTGGTGTCGCACCAGCCATTGCTAACGGCAACGCTGTCGTCGACGCCGAGGCAAAAGGTCGATTGTTGCTGCTCGACGAGCGTATTGTGCCATAGTGGACGTCGTTATCACGAGGCAATAGCAAGTTACCTGTAGAGCTTCGAGAGTTAAGTAAGGGTTGCTGTGTTGACTGCGGTTGCTGCTGCAGTTGTTGTTGATAATGATGATGGTGTAAGGCAGCCGTGGGAAGGAAACCGCTGCATGCCGAGCTCGAACGGGACCCTAACGGAGGTCGCTGCATAAAGCTTGGCGCTGGTGGTGCCAAACTTACAATACTCGCCCGCCTTTCTTGGTTCTTTTGATCCATGTAATTTTCTACAACTTTGTCTGCGATAGTCAGAAGTAGGGCCAAAAAAGGTGGTAAGATTGTTCGTTAGATGGGAACCAAAAGTTAAGTGTGAATCGTTCGATCGTAAACGTCAAATCATGATGCTGTCCTTCAATAAGTGAGGAAATTACCAAGTCCAAGTGCAGTTTGATGCCTTGTTCCTACGGCCGATAACATGTTCTGTACACTGTTGGCTAGAGAGAGACCTGCCTCTGTCAAACTGGTTGAGGTGCGATCTCCCTTCGTAGTTGAGTGACTCAAGAGGGGCGTCGATGCATTTTGATTAGCCATTGATCCAAAAGGTGTCGAGCTGCCATGAACTGATTGCCGGATGGAGTCAGGTCGGGTTGATCGTCCATAGGTGGAAGTTTGACGATACAATTGCGGCATTGGACCATAACTGCTACCGCTACCGAAGCCTTGCTCCATCAATGTGTCTGATCGCTCAGGCTCTTGGTAAAGATATCGTCCACCAGTAGCACTGCTGCTTGATGTGCCTGTAGGAACAACTGTTGCGGAGGCAGCAGGCCCATTCAAGAAGGCGTCCTGGGGCGTAAGGATCCATTCTGGATGGTGTTGTATGTTGACAGATGGTGTATCCTGTACCAAGTCGTCTCGCTGCGAGGTGATAAAGTAAACGCCCAAGAAGGTCATACAGCATCCTGTCAAGAAGTGCAAACCCTTGACAAAGTCCATCTCGTCAAAGTCGTTATAGAGGATAGCGGATCCAATGATGGCACTAATCGTGAAGAGGACAAATTGTGTGGGAATGACTTGCTATTGGTAGTGAAGTTAGGTAGTACATCACGGGTGATTTTTTGACCGAGGAAATTAAACGTTGGTTAGTCGCGATATTCAAAGGATTACACCAATTGTGCATAATGCATCGCTGTAGCGAGAAAAAAAAGATGCAGCATACTGTAGAATCAAATCGCTGGAGCGATTTGTTGAGATATTTGATCTGAAAGACAGCTGTCGAGATGAGTACAAAGACGAGCAAGTAAGAGATGGGGTATGTGAACATCTTGTAGAACGACAAGCTGAGAAGGGAAGAAACGCCTTTGGTGGCAAGGACCGTGTAACCACCTTGGATTGTCATGTGGACCAAAGCAAGTTGGAGAGATGAGACAAGGAAAATGGAAAATGTTAGGGCTTAGCCAGGTTACGTACAATACGAATAGCCTGCAAGGGAGCACAAATATAGCAATAAACAAATGTATTGAATAGTTCCGTACCAAAGATAGCGACGATCGAGAGGTCGACAAGAATATAGCGCGGACCAATGGTATCAGACAAGGAGGCAAGGACAGCAACCGCAATGCACGAGCAAAAGAAGTATATGACAAACTGGACTTGGCAAATGGCTGCAAGCATGGCTTCTGGTGTAAGCTGAATATACGACGCAGAGAGAAAGGTAGACGAGATCGGAGAAACAAGAAAATCAATAAATTTAGACACAAGATTGGTCTTCTGTGCACTACGGATCAGGAGGAACAAGACTATGCAGACGCATCAAGGTTTGGAGGAAGGGGGAGAAAAAGAATGCTCGACTTTAATGCTATTATACATACCTTGACTTCATCCGACTTTGAATTGACGACAACGACGACGGCACCGATAATGGCAATGACTATACCAATAAGGTCACGACGCCTGAACCTCTCGCGCAGCATGAGGGGTGCAAGGATGACATTACTGATGAGTGCTACCGTGCCCAATGGAGCAACGACAGATGCCGGTGCAAATCCATACGCCAGAAAGTTGCCACACTCGCCAAGAATCATGAGTACCATGCCGAGCCACCAGGCCTTGGAGTGTAAATAGTCGAAATTTGAGGGTGTCGACGAAGAGGACGACGATGAGCTCTCCTTGTCATGTCGAGTACCCGGCTGAAGAAGGGGACGGCGGGCCTGATGGTCGGTATGGTGGTCAATATCATCCTCGTCGTCGTCGTTACAACATATACTTGGGCGTGCCTGAGAGATGGTATCACTAATGTCACTCTGGCTAGAAGAAGTGTCAGATACATGACGGCCTTCGTCGGATGAGAGGCGGCTGTGGGTGTTACTGTTGGTGTTGCTGAGGCTATGGCGGTGAGTATGGCGGGTATCCTGGACAGTAGTGGTGGCTCCATCAGCTTCATGGTCGCTGTTATCGTCCGATTCCATCATCATCATGTCGCCCTGCAACATGGTGTATTCCGCGCGGCGCACTCCTGGCTCGTCTTGGGTGTGATTCGCAAAGGACGCTCTTGCGTCAAGAGACGGTGTCGCCGCTGATAACTCGTTGTGCGCATACTTTTGGACGTTTAAGGCGACCGATATGAGTATCTGCAGGTTTGAGTAAAGGTAAGAATAAGGCAAGTCCGAGGAAGCTCTATCAGTGTGTTGGTCAGCTGCAAGACAGCCTCCACCCCCAATGGCTAATTGAGAGCATCATCCACCCATGGTCGCTCTATTCAATATTTGTATTTTTGGTCGACAGGAGAGTGACAGTGCCGCTGGGTTTTTACAGAATACATACGTTACCAGCAACAGCGACTAATACACCGATGTATGAATGCACCTAACAGAAAGATTGGAGTATGCGTGATGGCGTCAGAGTGGGAAGGTGTACGATGAGAATTCATGTGTGGAGCATGAAGGTTTCAATTAATGCAAGGTCATTTGCAGGCGGATGGGAAGGTTGCACAGGAAGGCATCAGCTGTATTACATTGGCCTCGGGGAGTGAATCCATCGGCCACATGGCAGACAATGGTGCAGTCGAAGGGAAGAAGAATGTTGATGTAGTAGTATAAAGTCAAAAAGAGGGAAGAGACATCAAAGGGCCTCAGAAAAAAATATGAGAGCCAAATGGAGAAGAGTTGGAGTAAGCATTGGCCAACACCGAGATACACCAAAGGCACAAAATACACATACACTTTCATACACACAAGTTGTTTTACTGTGATGGTAACAATAGTAGAAGAAGAATGTCTCTCCTAGGAACAAAGGCAGGAACTGTAGGGGCTTTTTTTCTTGGTTGGTGTCTGTTGGCCGCATGACAAGCCCTTTAGTGAACACCCCTACCTTGCCCTTGCCCTTGCCCTGCCACCACTCACCCCGCCCCTCTTCGATCTGATTCTATCTCTCTTTCTTTCACTGCCCATCGAACTTGACCTAGTGGTAGTTCTTGAGTAGATGAACAAGAGCAAATAGGGGTAGATTCTTTATTTGCTTCTCCTTCTGCTGCAGAGGTACCGATGTGCATTTCATAGTATTTTCACTGCTTATCCTCATTATTAGGTGAATGAATGGATAAAGAACATGCAGGAATGTTCTTTTGAGAGTAAACAATGTAATTGTTTGTATTTGCCAAGCACAAACTTCGCGCTGTTCACAATATAGCCTGCGCTGTTGCCCAATTAAACAACCCATTTTTTGTGCCAAGGATGGTCATTTAAACACAGCATTGTCATGAATCTATCCCATGCATGGCTGTTACTTCCAGATCAGCCTCACCAACAGCCCTGAACAATTGCCATAAAATTAACATGCACATGAGAAATGTATACAGCAAAGTCATCAAGTCTTTGAGATCTTTGCAGCCTCATGAAGGAGCGTCGTGGGCAAGTTTATCACCAGGACAACGATTACATCGACGCACTCATACGTCCAGGACCTGGACATAAGCACTACCCTCGTGGGTCTGAAGGTAACAGTTTCCATTTTTGGAATTTATAGTACCCTTTTTAGATCTTTTTAGATGTCCGCGTGGACCTGTCTTAGAAAAACCAATGATTGCCGCAGAGGGTCCAAGTTGGATCAGACGTGTCTAGGCGACGGACAAAGGGTGGTAAAAGTTTTTTTTATATTTTCGTATAAAGACCATTGTGAAGGAAGCAGAAAAGCCATGGTTCACGCCGAGCACAAAAATCCAGGGCTGATACATCATCGCTTTCTGGACATCTTGACCAGAAAACAAGTTCTTGTAAATGCAGACACTCTGGAGAGTCCTATACAGTTGATCTAAACTCCTACTCTAATCTCGTACAAGTCATTGAACCTTTCCCTATTAGCCTCGCCTCCAAACATCCATGAACGACCAGCCACTTGATCGTCTGCGACCCAAGTAGCATGACCGCGTTTGCACGGTACGTCACCAATTAAGATGACCTTGCTCCATTTCCCGGCTGTAAGCGACTCTCTTCCTGAGGCGCCGAACAACCAAGCATCATCAAAGAATTTATCAGTTCCCTTTTGATTGGAATAGAAATTTCCGCCAAATATAACCATGCCCGACATAGATTCTCCTTCAGTTGCTGGTAAGGGCAGCATGCCATGTCGATTACGACTATGGGGAACTCGGTCATTCCCCAAGGGTGAAAGCTTGACCCATTTGTGCTTCTGCAAACAAAAGCCAAAGGTGTCATCGAAGTAGTGTTCCTTGCCATCCCACCAATATCCTCCATACACTACCAAGTACCGGCCACATTTTACGATAGGGGTATAGCTGCGTGGATGAGGTGCAGTTTGTGCAGCAGCAGCATTCTTCTGGTCATTTGCCGGATAAAGCGACTTCCATGCATTGTTGTCAAAATCATAGGCTAAGACCTCGTTCGAATAGACAGCTGGTTTCAGACCCGTACGTCCACCAAAGACTATCATTGATCTTCCATGCGTTAGAGCAGAGTGAGAGTGTCTCGGCTGGGACGGCGTTAGTTCGCTCCACTGCTTTGTGACGAGATCAAACCGCCAGAGGTCGCCCAGGTACGCGTTTGAGACTGTTTGGCCGCCAAACACGTAGATTGCGTCCTTGTCCACCACACATGAATGATTGTGCCTCTTGCATGGCATGTGTGCTGAATCCGCAGCAATCAATTCTTCCCATGCGTTTTGAATTGGATCATACTTCCACATGTCATTAACGTAGATTCGGCCAGAGCCCTGTACTCGACCTCCAAAGACATAGAGGCATCCTTTGTGAAACACTGATGCATGACCTTGTCTAGGAAGCGGTTGAGCACATGTCTTTTGGGGCAAGATTCGACGGAAAGTGAGAGTGGCCATCTTAGTGTGGATTGTAAAAAAGTAGATGCTTAGTTGGAAATGCAAGTTTGAAATGGGTGTAATGACAAGTGGTTATGAGACGGAGAGGTGTTGTGGCAGTGTTCTGCCGACTGTCATATTGGGTGCGCCAAAAGTGAGAGTTCTTGCTGCGGACAGGCTTTTGCGAAAATAGAGGTCTCCATTGGTTGCAGATGGTGGATAGACCTGATATTTCAACAAGTCTGCACAGCTCATGTGCAAGAAAAGCTCGACGCGCACTGTTTCACCAACACCAATACGCGTAAGAAAGCTGGGATAAGAGAAAGAAATGTAAACCTGAGAGACAGCACGTTGTTACTCTACTGAAACGTAGTCGCCGCAGCTCGTTACTCCTACTTCATCCCTAGGTATTTTTGTATCCACTGCCCCCGAATGGGAATTTTTACCTCCTTGAAAATTAACAGAGTTGCAATATAAAGTTGGTTCTGCTTGAAAGCTTCATAAGAAAAGACTAATTTGTTATCGTTCTGTGTACTCAACAGATAAGAAACAAGTATTGGGTCAAGAAACATGAATCACAACTTTCTACAGAATGGTTCATTAAGCAGCCATTACAACCTCATTAAGACGTTCACCCCATCAAAACCGCGGTACCTGTGTGATATCACCTTACCAATTATCTCCTGGTTGTAGCTTAAGCTTATGACGAGCTCAAACACCTGAGCAGGCCTAGGTTGTTGGATTTCCAATGTGTTCTATCGCTGGTAATTCTACCCATCTAAGCGAGAAACCACTTTCAAGCCGTCCGACTAACAAAAAAAAACTAATTAAAAAACGCCTTTTCTTGAATGGAATGAAAAATTGCGAGTTTCTCAGTACTGCGTCAACAGAGCATCCTGTGTTCATACAGTACACTTGAGTAGCAGAACGCCCAGTATAGACTTTATTCAAACTGAATATAAGCTGCGACTTTGGAGAGCATCTACGAGTAATCGCACCTGTGGTTGCTTTCAGTGCCATAGCAAATAACTGTCTTGCTTGGATCGGATCCCATGGTCCCTTCGTATGTCGTCACGCAGATGTCTTCGTTGTTACCAAAGGCAGCAGTACACTGACTAGCCTGGCATCTGTATCGCTCTCCTCCTGGGCAGGAAGTGCTAACCGATTGATCATACTGAACAAAGTCGTACTCTCCAATGGGCTTATTGATACCATCACAAGCCGTGAGAAAGTTTTTAACTTCCAAATGTGTTGGTGGTTTTTCGGATGAGAACATGAGCCAGACAATCTGGTGGCCCGTCTCGCCCATAATCTGGGTCTTTCCTGGAGAAATATTGGCCATAGTGGCAACTTGACCACCATCGAGACTGTCCGTGGCAGTACCGCATCGGAGGCTGGCATCAGCAAAAACGTGGTGGACAAAGAATGTCAGACTAATGAGCGCCTTTAGTGTGGTCATTTTGATAATGTAATGCTACTGCGAGTTTGGGTTGTAGTGATATAGGTGATATGAGGTTGAAAGTGGGAAGAGCTATTGCGAAGGAGCTGTTGGATGTTCTTGGGTGGGATTGACGTCTCCCAGTCTGACTTTACGTATCTTTTATATATACTTTAGGGATCATCCATTTGTCCTATCCTCAGTTATATCGGCAGCGCCCTTTAAGATTGTAGGTGTTATGCTGCTGGCATTTTGAGCATGCATATCACTTCTTTGCGAAGTCAAAGGTCAAGCCGCCAGGTCCACCAGTGCATAATCCAGACTCATTTGAACGGGAAATCTGTGCTTCCATGTAGGAACGTGAACATGAAGGGCGCGGCTTTCCTCCTTGCCTTTCCGCTATGCAAGTTTCCTTGTATTTGCATTGAGTATTGTACATTACACCTGGATTGTATTCAGCTCTATTTTTCGTAATACTGTAGAGACTACCGATTCTCCTTCCTATATGCTTTGGACTCCCGTACCGCTACAAAGGATGGTGAAATTCTTGCATTCATGCGGTTGTATCTTAGTATTTTCTTATATTCTTCAGGTTACGTGATCAAAAAAAGTCGGGGATACGTGAAATAAGAAAAAGTAACCACTATGTAAGGTTAGATGCCCCATCAAAAGGGTAGGCGGTGTATGGTAACATGCTTTTTTTATGCCCGTTGGACCAAAGGGATGGACTAAAAATTTACTAGTGCACCCCCATTTCAGATAATTGTACCCTCTCCTCCATAGCGGACACTGCTGAATGTCAAATCTGGCCGAAGGCTTGCAGGATGGCGCGTAACTAGTACAATTTTGTCTATTTTTGTGGATGAACCACCAATCCACCTCAATCAGGGGTGGACATGCATCTCCAGCTGTTAACCAGTGGATAGGTAAAAGTATTTTTACATAGTACACACCAGGAATGTATGCGTTCTTGTATTGCATGAATGACATGGGCTTCCACTTGTGTGCCATTGTGCTATTATTTTTTTTAAAAAAAAAGTGTTGGCAGCACCGCGTCACTCGACCTGGTCTGATAACTCCAATTTTTGTGTGTTCTTAGCTCTACTCAAGGGTTCTTACCCTTCATTAGTTATTTCTCAATTACAGAAAAAGTGGCATAATAGGTGATCTTTAATAGCGCGATAGCATGAATGACCCCCCTTTTCCCAAGATTAGCGCGACTTGAGCCGTCATTAACGCTCTTATACTCCAAAACCCGAAAAATTTACTTGGAATGAACTCGGAGATCTCAGTTAACTCGTGAGAGACGCTTCTCGAAACTGTACCATTCACTCCAACAACTTCAATGTATTTGAGTTGTTTGTGTCTTCGATTGTTGATTTACCACATAGATGATCCTATTGCGAGCAAGACATGCTTTGTTGTCAAATCATTTATCATAGCAGAGCTTGGAATGCATGAAGGAAAAAAACTGGTAATGAATCTGCTGTGGATATATTGAAAGAAAACTAAAAGATGCACATTATCAAGTACCACATATCAACACGACAGAAGTAATGGTGCATTTTACCTGAGGCCTATGAATGTAGGAAATGTGCTCCCCTCTCCTCATTGACACACTACATTTGTGGCTTCGATACACCGACAAATAGTATCCTCCAAAGAAAAGGTTGATGCCCTTGTCGTAGAATGATGTCTGGCAAAGCTTGGGAATGTTCGTCTTTCAGCAAAGAAGCACTATTTTTTTTCTTTAATCCTGAATAAAGTTGTCAATAGTTCGAGTTGCTGTGAACAAAAAAAAACGACATATATCAGCTAGGAAGAATGGTCAAATGACGGATGTAAAGCATGGGCCAAGCGACACACGCCTTAATGTTAATGCCCTCTTATACAGCGGCATGCAGTCTCAATAAATATCTCTTCCGATGAGTTTGGACTAAGGTAACAAGAGCCGATGGATTGGTCGAAAGTTGGTGTACAGGAAACAGCTCCTTCTCTGTTGAAGGCAATCATCCTTCAAAGTTAGCCAGGCATCTCTAAACAACAAAAGCATCGGTCTTCTCCCTAGTCATATTTCTCTGGAGGTTTATGGATATCTCACAACCATTTTTATGTCGTGAACTCCGATGTGCTCTAACTACCAATATAAAATATATTTGCAGTATTTGGATGTGATGGCACCACGTTGAATATAGAGGGCTATTTGTTGTCAATTATTAGAGATAATATCTTGTGGTAGGAGTATAGAGTATTAGTGTTGACAGTATCTGTTATTTAAAAGATGATAGCAATCGCAATGAAGATGGTGATTGGTATTGGTTGTTGCTGGGGACTTGTGTTAGTCATATTGCTGTTGTTCTGAGTAACCATGGGCAAGGTGTTCGCCAACTAGCCGTAGTTCCAAGCAACCATGGGTTTTGAGGCTGTATAGAGAGAAGAGTTTGACCAGGTTATCCGAAGGTTGGTTCCGAACCAGCTAACCAATGTTCGGTTAAAATCACTTCCAAAAATTCCTTCTTTGAACCTCGAGAGCTCTAATCTGACATCGCCGAGATGATAGTGCTCGTTCAAAATGGTGGTAGCAATATTTTGGTATTCGAGATTTGGTGGCTAGCAAACTTGAGAGTCGAAAAGGTACAAAGCTTTAGTTATAATACGGATCAACACACGATTAATGGTCCATACGAGCTGAGAATTAGATCCTACAAGGTGTTCTGTATAGTAGTGGCTTGATAGATGATATGATGATGGTCGTCTTCATGCTCCACTGAACTAACAACGATCGTAGCAGGCGGATTTGGTGGCAAAGAGGCCACACGTGCTTTGCGGAGCATCACAGTCCGAGAACAGACTGCAATATGATAGTATTCATCCTACAACACGCACGCGAAAGTGCACCGCGTGACTGTTAATATCAAAATGTTTTTCTTTTTAGGCCAAGAAACATAAGCAAAAAAAAAGTTGCATGGAGGAGGCTCAGCTTCATACCACTTTTTTATCCTTCTCTACTTTTTTGGTTGTAGAAGCATTCGTAGCACCAAAATGCCGCGCCTGCCATTCAGCAACATTGTGCATCACCCTACAAAGGACCTTGTCGTCCTGTCCTTTGGTGAGCATTTCCAGGCTGTAGATACCAAGTACGTTCTCGTATATCTCTTTGGGAAAACAAAACACGAGACAACAGTCGAAAAATCAACACCGCGACTTCTGCTGTCCACCAACAACTAGAAGATGAAGTACTGCTCACTCTGCCAATATCAATGCTCCCACACCTAATAACACTTGTTTCATTCATTTATTCATTGTTGAAACTAGGACTGGTAATATCGTGTGCAGCACTCTGCCTTTGGAAGAGCGCGCATCGGCCACGATCACTGCCCCTGAGCTGACCAACACGCCCGATGCCTCAAAGTTGCACAAGACCCGCATCACTGTCATGGCGTTCAGCCCTGATGGCGCTTACCTCGCAACGGCATCCGATGACAAGATCATGAAGGTCTGGGATACTGATTCGTGGACTTGCCTTGGATCGAGGTACTTTTTTTCAATATGCAGGTTTCAAATGAGAGAAAACGATGGCTCTACTTTAAAACATTATCTGGGACTAATCGATGGATGTGAACACTTGTACTCTTATAATATGTCTTTTTTTTCTGCAACGTTAGAACTCTGGTGCGTCGTTCGAATGCTCTGCAGTTCAATGCCGAGGGCAACATGATTGTCACAGCGGACAAGTTTGGCGATATCTACAAGTACTGCCCCACAACAACAAACGCGTGTGGAAGAAAGACTCCACTGTTGTAATCAATTATATCCGCAGTGCTGGTTTTTTAACGCTTATATCCCTTGTTCATTTTTTATTCAAATATGTTAGTATGGTCCGTGATCTGCCAGATGTTGACGAGAAGGAAAAATCAGACAAGGCTGCTGAAAAGAAGACAGAAGGCGGCGACGATGATAACGAGGATGAGACGGAGAACGGCGAGCAGCCAATCCTTGGACATGTCTCCATGGCGACCGATCTTGTATGTTTTCCTTTGATAATGGGACTAGGGAGAATCAAACCTGTTTTACTTCGTAGCATTGACGGATAGGCCTCAACAAAATGTCTTCAAAGTGCACGGATCTATTAACATGAGGCGACTTTTGGCACCAATGCTTTTTTCAAAAAAAATAATAGGCGTTGACCCGAGACAACAAGTATATCATCACCGCCGATCGCGACGAGCATATCCGTGTCAGTCATTACCCTAAGGGCTACATCATCGAAACCTTTTGCTTAGGCCACACAAGGTATTTTCAGGCTGGCGAGAAAAAAAATGGTTGAAAAAGTCAAATGGACTGGAGCAGCTAACTGTCTTTTGATTGTTCTTGAATAGCTTTGTTTCTCAGGTGGAACATCTTCCTGGCCATTCAGACAAATACTTGGTGTCGAGCGGTGGCGACGGCACTTTCCGTGTCTGGGAGTTTTTGAAGGGAAAGCTTGTTCTCACAGTTGATCTGCGAGAGATCCTCGGCCTTCCTCCAGCACCAGCACCAGCAGCATCAGAATCAGAGGCAAGCACCCCAGCCAGCGCAACAGAGGAGAGCGGGGACAGTGCATCTGCCACGCCCTCGTCGGCTGTTAAGACCAATTACTCGGATCTGGTCGTCCGTTCGTTCTCGATCTCGGAGGTTAAAAAGCATATCGCGGCCGTGATTGAAAAGTCATCCAAGGTGGTCATCCTGGAGTGGAGTGAGGCTGCTGAAGAGGATGGCGTCGCACTGAAGCCCTTGAAGGTAGTCGAGTTGCAAGGCGAGACTCTTGACGTTGAGTACGATCGCTCAGGTCGTCTCTGGACCTCTGTCGTGCCCAACACTGAGGATGCCGATGCCAAGATTGTGGCTGTCTATGATGATGATTATCAACCCATCGCAGACTTGGCTTTGCCCATTAACACTTTTGGTTCCATGACAGGTAAAACCCTACCCTTTCTTATTTGTTATTGCCTAGACTGTAGGAGGAAACTGAGATCAATCGCGTCGAAATTCCACTCACCTTTTTTCAATTTATCCTTTATTCTTTTAATACGACGTTTTTCTAGTCGAGACCTTGCCTGATCTGTTCAACACTGACGAACTCCGCAAGCATACAACAGACTGGCGTGAAGTCAAGCGCCAGCGCGACGAGAAGAGAGCTGCCGAGGCTGCTGCAGCTGGCGACTCGTCAGTCGACGGTGACGACGGGCCCAACAAGAAGCGAAAGCGCTCGCGCAAGATGCCAGAACATGTTACCAAGAAATAAGGGATACATAGAAATACAGCGACGTGCTTTTGTAATATTATATTTCTGTATTGAAAAAAATGCTATCGCATACACAGCTCGTATTGCTTGCGTCGTATACGCTCTTTGAAATGGGTCGCAATGCCACAGGGCAAATGAGGAGGACTCCTGGAAAACTGTGGCTGTGACCAATATATCAATGTTGATAGCATTAAATCTCTGTTTTATGCAATTCAAAAACAACAGCTGGCAAAAAACGTTTCTGTTCTCCCAAATATGACACAGCCAATTCCCAAGATGTCCTTGGCACAAACTGTAGCAAGTAGTATTCTCATACAGTATAAGATGAACTAATGCGACACTATGCGTAAACGTCTTTCGACATCGTTTTTTAACTTGATGGTGATATTTGTCGTCAACGTAGCTGTTCCGTTCACCAGTTTCATATTTTTCATTGTCATTTGTTTTTATTTTACTTTTTTTGGTACGAACACGCGAAGGTGATCATGCAAATGAGAGGCTCTCTTTGGCGTTTCCGTACAAAACAGATTTAAGGAGTGTAGGACGACGTAGACGGCTCGATATTGCCGTTGTGTCAATAGTTAAGAAAAGGGGTGAGTGAATGAGCGAGAAGACAACATCAGGATTCATCTTTAATAGAAATATAAAATGAATGGCTTTATTGGCCAAAGAACACAGTAAAGATATGGTACAAAATTGGGGTGTTTGTCAGGGTGATTGGGTGCAGTAAAAGAAAATAAGAAAGTGGGACCGAAAGAAAGGAAGAACATTTGCCCTGTAGCTCAACAGTGGCGCCAGGAAGATGGCCAACGGTGCAGGAGGGCAAGGAGGATGGGAAGAGGGCACTGGAAGATGAGGCAACCCCTTTGGAGCAAATGCCAGACACAGGCAGCTTGTCACGTTCGATTTTTTTTTTTGGGGGGGAGGGGATGTTTCGCTCAAAACATGACAAATCCTGTTTCTTGCAGAGGATATTCCTTTCACCGGTTCTGCCCAGCAATTTTGGCACGATACTGCGCCAACAACATGGCATGCGCTTGCTGCTGCTGCTCGATCGTCATGATCCCAGTGGAGATGCCCAGTTGTCCACCGCTACTGCCACTACCACCTGCCTGTGATACTGCCGGCAAGGCTTGTGAAGTCAGATCAAGGTTCGCCCAGCTTCCGTGGAACATAGCCATTGGGTTTGGAACACTGCCTGCAACACTTGTCGCGGGCCCCGTCGTCGTTGATGCGCCTCCGAAACCAGCCAGTCCGCCTGCACCATTACCAGATCCTCCAACATCGCTGTTTCCAGCTCCTACACCACCTCCCAGTGGCACCATGCCAAACGTGCCAATCATACGACTGTTAGTAGTCGTCATGATAGCAGGGGGCTGCTGTTGGGCCTGCTGTTGCTGTTGAAGCATGAACTGTTGCTGCTGCGCCTGCAATTGCTGCAGATGCAATTGTTGCTGTTGCTGTAAACCTTCAAGAGCAGCGGCCGACTGCTGTTGGAGCTGCTGCTGCTGTTGCTTCTTCAAAAACGCCATAATCTGTTGTTGATGAAGCTGCTGCTGTTGCAGTTGCTGTTGTTGCTCCTGCAATTGCTGCTGCTCTTGCTGCTGCTGACGACGTCGGTTCAGCATGTCCTGGTACATTAGCTGCTGAGCCCGTTCCAATGTTGCGACACCTTGTTGCTGTTGCGCCAGGGGCAGCGTCGTAAACGCATATGGCAACTGAAGCTGCGACATATCAATACCCGTAGTGCCCAATCCAGGAGCAAGACCGCCATTGGCCTGGCCAAGCAATGCCTGTTGTTGCTGTTGTTGCTGAAGGATGCTTTGAGGGTTCAGTCCATTCTGCAGTGAGGCTGGAGAAGTTGGCTGGAGCGAGGTCGACTTGGGTTGTTTCTGCTGTTTCTGTTTCTGAAGCATTGTTCGACCAGCAGCCGTGCTCGAAGATACCTGGGCATCCGTGCCGGACGATATTGGGTTCTGGTTTGAATTCTGAGCGGCATTCACGGCAGCAGAACCACTATGCGAGTCAGACGAGAAACGACGTTGCCGCTTAGGGAAAGTGTGGGAGGGCGGAAATGAGCCTGTGCTGGATCCTGCAGAAGTGCGACTATTGGTCGCCGCTGCTTCGTTACTGCCATTGGCATCGGTGGCAGCAATCGCTGATGGCGTGGTCGGGGCAGAACTTGTGTTGGTGAGGTTTGTCAATGGCGTTGGCTTGGGTAGACTCAGATTCATTGCGTTCTTGTTATCCTTAGCCGCCGGCACTGAATGCAGTTCGACACTCTTACGGCGATGAGATTTTGCAGCCTTACTGCTCGACGAAGTTGTCGAAGCATCGCCGGCAGCGCTTCCACTCGAACCATCAGGCTGAGCATTGTTGCCTGCAGTGCTACCGCTGTTACTCTTGTCGCTGCTGCTGGCGCCGTGGCTATTATTATGGCTATCTTTGTTCTCCTTGTTGTTATTGCGGTTACGCTTCTTGATGACATCCGTCTTGAGGCTAAGCGGACGAACAACTCCGTGCAGCTTCAAGAAGAGACCGCATGCGTTGCAGAGAGGCAGACCTTCGGGATTGCGACGCCAGAGCGGTGTTGTGGTGGTCTCACAGTTGGTACACTTAGTGGGCACGATTGGCACCGTGTTCGAATCCGTGCCTGAGAGCGAGTTCTCGGAAGTGTTGGACTGCTGCATAACGCCATTCGTTCCCGTCTGATTGGCACCACTTTCTTGATCGCCATTAGTACTGCTGGCATTATTATTACTATTATTGTTATTGTTATTGTTGCTGCTGCTGCTTGCTTTTGCTGCAGCTTCAGCCTTCGTCTCGCCCGACTTGCTTCCTCGCGGCCGTTTGCCTGGAACAACCGATGTGGTACCCGAAGACGACGTAGGAGGTGTCGGTTTGGTTGTAGCGACTGAACCACTGCTGCTGGGAGGCGCAGAAGTTGGCGCCAACACCGGAACTGATGCGTCACTGAAGGATTTACCATACGAACTCGACAGAGAAGATGTCGGAGCCATATCCGAATCTTCTGTGTCCATATCGCCGTCGTCGCGCATTTGTGTGCCATCGCTATTAGCACCCTGGTCAAAGAGCGACGTCGAGCTGCTATCTCCGAAGCCAGTCGACTGGAAGGGCAGGAGCTGAGCAGGATTGATAAATCCAGCTGGCCCAGCGGATACACTTGGATCGGTCGAAACACCAAACATGCCTGTGCCCAATGCATCTGTGCCTTGCAGAAATCCTGTGCCTGCACCATTGCTTCCATCTTGCGGGTTGATACTGCCATTATTAAAGTTGATCATTGAGAGCAAATCGCTGTAGCTAAGATCTGGGAACATGGCAGCCGCCTGCTGAAGCTGTTGAAGCTGCTGGAGCTGCAACTGCTGTTGGGCCTGCGCCTGCGCCTGTGCTTGTTGCTGCTGTTGCTGACGTTGCTGCTGAGCTGCGGCAGCAGAGACAGCCGACATGTACTCGTTGAAATAGAAGCCTGGGTTGGTCGGTGATGCCATAGTTGCATTGTTCATCAACATCTCATTTGTGGTATAATCTGCGCCAGGCTCGATCTTGACGCTACCGAAAGCACCAGTCGATGTTGGAATGGGTTGCGGAACCAGCTTCTTCTGTGTAGGTGATTCTTGTTTCACAGCGACATGATCATCGCGTGAAGACAGCGAGGACGGGAAGTTGACATGGGTGGGAGACGCAGGTCGTGAAGATTCAACATCTGATTCGCCAGAAAATGATGCATCGTGTGGAATGTTTATGCTGTCAAGGTAAGGATTAGGAAGTGAACTCCTGAATACACCACCCATCTGCTTCTGTGCCACGTTTAGTGCAGCTTTATCCAGAACAGGGCTTGTGGACTAGAGGTTGATCACAAATATATATAAAAGTACAAAACAAATTTGTTCAGAGGGATAATTAAAAAAAATCGAGATGGATCAACGAATATTCCGGGTGTGATTTGTGGTGCTTCTTACCTTGCCCTGGTAGCTTGATAACCGGTTAAGATTCTGTCTTGAGGATGAAGATGTGGCGCCTAGCTTATTTCCAGTCGAGCTCCTCGATAGCGATGGTTTGCCTGTGCTACTGCTACTAGTATTACCAGTGCCAAACGGCGGCCCGCCACTCATAAAATCAACAGATATAGAGTTTGTTGGCGAAGGTGTAACACCATTGATAAAGGAGCCAGACGGGCTCTTGGCCGACATGGAGGCCGGACGGGAGGGAATGCCGACAGTACCGGGTTGGGAGGAAGTGGATGACGAGAGTGATGACTGTTGCTGGAAGCCGTTATTCTGGGAGGAGAAACTATTGCCAGTCTTTCGGTGACGAGGTGGAGACATGGAAGTGTTGGGAGACGTGCTGTGGGGATGTTTGTTCTTTTGAGCGGCAGGAATGTTAATAGGGGTCATGGTTGGAATGCCACTAAACCGCATCTCCCGTGGTGAGGATGCAACAGACGAAATGGTTGACTGCGACTCATGCTCATCCTCGCTATCCGACTGCATGGTAGTATCGTACATGCTTGTGCTGGATCCAGGTGCGGGGATGGATATGCTCATAGAAGGCGCAGGCTGCACGCTCATAGTGTCCATAACACTATCAGTGAAGAAAAACATGGATCCGAGCGGGGCGACAACCGGTTAGTTTGTGTGCCTCGCGTGGAATGTATTGGTGGCATGCTAGGCCACTCACAGAGCGCTGCGCTCAAGCCTTTTTTTTCTGTGCTTCATGAATGTCCATGTTGATATCAGGGAAGAAGGAAATAGGAGGAAGGGAGGAGTTTCCATCATTCAAACAATTTTGGACTTGCTGTCAATTAACAAAGAAAAACAACGAGAAAAGAGACACACAAACACGAGCAAGGCACAGGCGAGCATAGTGGACAACCAAGCGCGAGGAAAAGGAGGTAGAATACGCACGGGAAGCGAAAAAGAAGTGAAAGGATGAAAGGAGAGAGCATCAGGGAAAGGGAGAGGGGAATGGGGGCTTGTACATTGGGAGAGGGAAACATGAACAATGCAAGTGTAGAGGACGAAGTGGTAGAAAGGGGAAGGGAGGTGGGAGACACGCCGAGGCAACGAAAGATGCATCTTATTTGTTCCTCCATCCTCGCTCATCCACAAAAGCATAGATCAAGAGCCATCCATCCTATGGTGTTGCCTCCCCACTCCACCCCTATCCGAAGATGTTTCCTTTTCTCCATTTTGAAGATGTGTATCGCCATCAAATCAAAATAACAAAAAGCTGTCGTTAAACAGCTGATTAACCCCACAAGTGCTGGACGCACATACATATATGCTCCTATTGATGAATATGGAGAGGATGGTGCTGTTTGTTGTAGCCTTGTATCCTCTTTCCTCCTACAAGCACCAGGTGTCTTCCAACTACGATGCCTCCTACTGCGTTCAGTTGGTAATGCATGAGCCTGCCTTTGGCGCCACTGCAGACAAAAAAAAATTGGACTGTACTCTAAAGTTTTCCAACAACTCACAAACCAATCACCTCGATCCCCAAAACAATCATTACTGCAGTACCAAAGCGGCCACCTAGTTTCCTCTGCCTTTCCCACTTCCCATGAAAGACACAAATTCCTTGGTCGGATATCAATCCTGTCAATGTGGATGAGAAAGATAAAGGTGGAAAAGTACAACAAAAAAGGGCGAGGGGAATGAGGAGAATGGCGTATCATCGAAACTCAATCTCATGATTACTCTGCCTGGCTGCTGTTTGGTTGCTCATCAGTCTTCCTCCAGGTTATTATTCTCAGCATTCCATGCCCCCCATGAACCATAAAGAAATAAAGATTATAATATAAGGCAGACGCATTGGATATGTGCATAGAATGAGTTTCCAATGTAAGGTCAACACACATATTTCCAAGCTTTCCCTTTCCCTTCATCCTATTCAGTCTCTTCCGCTTCCACATATTGAATTGCTTCTATTCTCCAATTGCTCCCAGAATTCTTGGTGAATCCTGTTGGATGGAGAAACATGGAACAGGTCGTCCGAGAAAAAGTAGCCATGATATCTTGTCCAACGACTGGCCCACATGAAAAAGGATAGTGATCGGAGAAAATTCCTCGCAAGAAAATATGATAGAGGCGTATGTGTATGTGTGTGTATCTGTGTATGTGTGCGATATTCCGCACTTGGTCTGCCGTTGCGTTCCGTGGATATTCAGAGGCATTGAATAAAAAAAAATAGAGCTCATGTCTTCCATCTTGAGAAGAGGAGAATGAAGGGATAAAGCAGTTTTCTTACCTTGGTGGTTGCGGCTGAGCAGGAGCAGAAGCAGCACGCTCGCGGTCCTCCTTTTCCTTATTCTTCTTGCTCAGAGTCATGGCCATCATGCGCCAAGTAAGATTTTCCAGACGCTTGCCATTTGGCAACGAGTCCTTAGCCTTTGTGTATAACCGCCACACCTGTGCTGCCAGCGGGTCCTCTTTTGCCTGCCGTGTTGCTTCGTCTTCTTCCGAGGATTCATCATCAGATCTTTCGCCTGGAGATGTTGGATCGTTGTTATTGCCTGACTGATTGTGTGAGCGGGATTGATGGTGGTGAGAGTGGTCAGCTGCTCCGGGGCCTGGCGACTGAGATGGTTGCTTACGTCGAGGCTTTGGCTTGGGAAAATCGATAGTGGCTGACAGCAGCGAGTCAGGCAGGCGGGTGGCCATGCCTGTACGCTTGTCTCTCTTTATCGTGTTGTAGCCACTATGCGTCTCGTGGGAAGGGCCAGGCGACGAAGGAGACGACGGTGTGGGCGAAGGGCGATCGTGGTAGAATTGCGGAGAATTGTGATTCATGGCTACTGTTTGAATGTTGAAGGTCTGACTGAATGGTTGATTGAAGTGTTGAAATGACTGAGGGTGGGGAAGGAGATGCAGCGAGCGAAGGACGTAAGGATATTAAACTGAGTACTGACAAGAATTAGCGGAATGCACCCAAATGAGCGATTGCCGCTTTTGCTGCAGTGTGCCAAAAGAGGATGTTGTGGTGGGTGAGCAATGAAAAATGGGGACGAAGGCGGATCCCTGATCCTTGAAAGGTTGAGGTAACTGTGGATACTGACGCTGTGATGGATAAGAAAAAAAAGGAAATGAGGGGGGAAAGAAAAGAAAGGTTGTGCGAGACACAAAAGAGCAACAGAAGACAAGAGAGAGCAACGAAGAGTGTGAGTGTTAGTTCTTTGAAGCGGAGTGAGTAGTGGAAGGTGTGTGAGGGGGAGAGGAAAAGAGGGAAGAGAAGGGGGATTGAGTTCAGCAGTCTACGATGACAAGACAAGACACTGAGAGGGTCCGGGCCTAAAAAGGGCAATTGTGCCAGAGTCAACTCACCCAAAAAAAAAAGTGAGTGAGTGAGTGAGTAAAAAAAAAAATGAAGGAGGGAGTGAGAAAAAAAAAAAAAAAAAAGTCGAGGCCCCGGAGAACAAAAGTTCAACTAACAAGAACGACGTCTAGATGTGTGCGAATGTACGCAAGACAACGTCGTCCAGTGTCACATTCAAAAAGGGGGAAAAGTACAATGGCAAACAACTGGCGATCAAGTAATAAATCTGTGTACCAAAAAGACTAGCCAAATGAAATGGGCATGCAAATGGCTCGGGGGAGGGAGTTGGTGAAGTATGCTCTTGTAGTGGATGCTAAAGTGGATGTGACCACCACAACAAGAGATTCAATGTGGGGAAGAGGAAACAGCGGAAAGGAGGACGGGAGAAAATTCAGGAAGAGCAGGAAGAGCAGGAAGGGCTTAGAGGAAGAAGAAAATAGAGAGGATAGACTGTGTGTCTTGTCTGCCTACCCCGGACACTTTTTTAGGGAATAGAAAAAATATAAATATAAGAGGGCAGGTAGATGGAAATGCAGTTTTTGTCAACGGCAAAGAAGAACGAAAGATATGACAAAGAGAAAGGGGAGTCGTTGAACCGTGTCTCAGAAACGGTTGCTGCAACAGAAGCAAGGAAAAAATAACAAAACGACGGTATATGAATGCAAACGAAAGAGGTATGTACATGATTCAAGGTATATCTGCTATCGAGGCGGCTACTGTTGTTGTAGTTGTTATTTTTGTTGCTGGATAGCACCACAGTAAGTGGGGCTCGAAGAATCATTGGCTAGTTGTCGAGATAGGCGTGAGGGGAGGTATCCTTCCCCAGCCTGCAGTAGACATGAGACTGTACCTGAAGGAATGCGGAGCCAGGGAGGGATGTGGAGTGTCTACTGGTTTGAGGATCGCGCAAATGTGATTGTGTAAAAAAAATGAGCAGACGGAGTAAAGAGGGAAGGCGCTAAATGGAAGTTTGAGTGTGGGAAGGGAAAAAAAGGAATAGACGAATGGTCGAATTAAGGCGGAAACACGGCGCGAAAGGATGGAGGAAGGGGGATGCCGAAGAGAAGGACGAGGAAGGTCAATGGTGAAAAAGTGTGATTCAATGACTCCTCGGAAAAGGATGCCTCCGGGAGAGGTGAAGGGGGGTGGGGGAGAAGGAAGAAGAGGGACAAAAAGGAAGGACAGGTAAAAGAGAAAAAAAAGAAGGGTAGTGCATAGTGGCTCTCTCTTCCTGTTTGTCTCTTCGCCACGAGGCAGGCTAATCCCCAATGGCGGCACAGAACAAACAAGAGCCAGTGCTGCGACTGGGGATCACAGGAACATTTGCAATCCCCTCCGCTCCCCTCCCATCCCCCACAACCCCATAAACAACAGCAGAAGCAACAACACTAGCAAAAAACAACAACTACCACTACATGGCCCAACATCCTCGCCAAAATAAAGTAGAGGGATGGATGGACAAGATTTGAGATGAGATGGATTAAGGTAGGGCAAGCAGCCAAGTCGTAGATGGATGCTTAGTGTCTCGATCACGCACTCCTCCTGCACACTTCCCATCAGGTCAGTTGCCGCTCAAACATAAACAAGACAAAAACACACATCATCGCTCCTGTTTGAAAGGTGATTGGGAGTGTGGGAAAGCAAGGAGGATGCATCACACTAAAGGCCGCAGTTGGTTGGATCGGTTGAACCAAAAGAGTGGTCGGTGCATGCACTGCTCTCCCTTTTCTTTTATTTTCTCTTCATCAATTTTGCCTTGACATGTGTTTGTACATGTGTCCACTGAAGAATAAGATACATGTTGCCCCCCACTCAAATATTCATGCACAAGACGCCAGGCAAATAGGCAAAAAAGCAAGATCTCTATTGTGAATATTATTATTGTAAATGAATATTATGGATGATCACTATCTGGAGACGGCCGACCAACCTCATCCTTCTCTGCACGAGCATTCATACTGCTGTTCATTGTTTGCGATGTAGTCGTAGTTGTAGTTATCACTTGGCCATCTTGTATGGCCTGGGAAACGCCACGAATAGTTGTCGAGACTTCTGCGACTCCATGTGAGGAACTGCTCGATGCGGTTGTTGTCGCTCTTGTTGTTGTTGTCTTGGTGATCTTGGTCGACGTCGAACTCAACGTTTGTGTACCAGCATACGTCGTGGACGACGACGAATGCATATCAGACGACGACATGTGAGATTGAGACGATGCATGCATTATCGTCGAGGATGATGTTTGAGTCTGGGAAGATGTATGCATCGTGGAAGAGGAGGAGTATGTGTGGGACTGAGAGGAAGACGCGTTTGACGATGACATGGAGGTATGCGTGGTAGTGGAAGTGTATGCCTGCGACGATGATGCATGTGTCTCCAACGATGTCGACTGCGACTCAGAAGACATTGTGTGTGTCTCTGACATTTGGTGTTGATTCTGGATTACTGTCAAGGGAGGACGATGCTGCACATCCAGCTCCTCGACTTGTTGCTGAACACCACCGTCACTTACAACAGTGGTTACTTCTTCGATGACAGAAACTGGGAACGTTTCGTACACCTCAATCACTTGGACATTACCAGAATCGCTCGATATCGATGTAGAATGCTGTACTGGGGCTGGTTCCCACTCGGCCTTTCCTTCTGGAGTCTGAGTCTCGGGCAAATCGTCCACGTCGACCTTGGTGTCAATACCAGAAGAGCCAGTGCTATCAGCTGCCTCTTTCGCAGGAGGATGATCATCTTCACCCAGATATGATGCTGAACTTGAAGGATCGATGGTTGTATGAGCTGCACTATGTTGCTGTTGCTGTTGTTCGTGCTGTTGTCCTTGTTGCTGCTGGTGATGTTGTTGATCTGCAGGAACTGGATCTCCATTCTCGTCAACATACAACCACGACTCGTCAGGTTCAGATCCATATAGCACCGAGTCGGCAGATCGCTTCTTCAAGAAATTGCCGAAAAGACCTTTCCAACCGACTTCCCGGTACCGGTGCTTGATCTTTTGACCGATCATCCTCTTGGGTCGTTTACCGAAAGGTCGGCCATACAAGCGGAATAGAGCTCTGCGATCAACGAGTAGCGGGGCCTGGTGGTGCCAATGCTCCCATGCAGTGCCCATGAGGGCCAACACGACAACACCTCCAAGCATGATATAGACCTTATATGTTGGGTTGTATGCCAGAGTCTTGCCGACAAACCTGAAAATGACAAGCATCTCACGGAAGCCGACCTGCACAAACTCGTCAACACCAAACATGAAGATCATTGCGCCACCCAAACTATAACAGACAGACAGAAAAAAATCAATCGAAAATGCGCGTTTTGACCTGGGGTTAAGTTCTCACTCTCTGACTGGCAAGTGCACGTGGCATTAGGGGTCAGTGCATAAAAGATGAAAGAACGACTCTTAGCTTCGTAATTACCTGGTGCCAGCGATAATAAAGAAGCGCTCGTAGAATGTGGCGATACCCGAAAAGAAAAGGACAAAAATTCCAATGATTACATATCGGACGACTTCACTGAGGCGCGCGTTTGCAGCTGCGATAATCACCATGGCCACAGCGAAGCTATTATTTATATGGGTACATGAGAACATGGGGGGTAGGGTGTAAAAATAGGGGGAGTGTATGTTTGAACGTAGACGTGGTGATGTGATCGTTAGTCAAATCAATCGCTCATTTTGAACAATTGTAGTTCGCTAAGTGTCCTCCACCCTGTTCACTACGCTCTTTGGTCAACTTACCCACCAAGTGCGCCTGCCATGGCGATACCCAAGTCAAAGAATCGGAATGATAGAGTCGCACCAATGAGACCAGTAAGGAACCATACCCAAAAGTAGTACATCTTTGGATTGAATGTCTCGAAGAGCAAATCCCACCGAATGGCAACCATGACGATCGATGCAACGAGGGCTGCGAGATACACATGTGTCCAATCCAGAAGCCAAGGAGGAGAGAAGGGAAAGGAAGAAAAAGGATGAAAATGCAGGTGTCAGTACAGGGACGTCTGCCTCTTGTTCAACATAGTGCCCCTTTTAAAGTGGTTGCGAGGGAGAGACGATCATCCGACTCTTTGTCATGGTCATTTGTTCATATTTTAAAAGGAATAAATTACCCCAAGTAACAAAGCCGCCCACCAAAAGTGTGAGGCGAATAAACTTGAATCCATAAAATACTTGAAGCAAGCCTGCAAGCATCAAGAGAATTCCGAGCACAATGTGTCCCGAAGTGGTCCGTGTCTTTTGACCGACATCTGTATTAATGGGCGAGGTGATGCCAGCGTTGCTGCCAAACCCTGCTGGATTGATAGAATCATCAGATGTTGACCCATCAGTTGTCGTTCCCGAAGAAGCTTCAGGGAGAGGAAGAGCGACCGAGAGAGCAAGCTGCGTCAATATCAGCATGCAATAAAGAAGCCATGTCTGATATCGCCATTGTCCTCCTCGTCTTCTCTCTACAAACGGGCTGTACTGGTCGCTGTTGGTATAGTCAAGGGTTGCGGCAGAAGCTATTGCTTGAGACGTACGTCCAGAGCAATAGAGTACCCGGCTCTTTCGCTCCACTCTCAAGTCCTGTGCCTGCATCCTAACGTCTATTTTCTCCGATCCTGACACTTTCCAACCTCAGTGGTGGATCCTGCGTCTAGAAAGTTGGAACAACTTTGGTTTGTTTAGTCTTGAGCAATTTATGAGAATTCAAAAAAAGGGATTGCAAGAGTGGCAGAGTTGCCAGTTATTATATACAAAATATATGAAGAGGGCCGGAGAGGAAAAAAGGGGGAAGGGGGTGAGGGGCTGAACAAAAGGGACAAAAATTCAAGCAGGCTGTGATTTATATTGTTTATGTCTGGTGCTCTCAACCATTCGTTTACGTCCGATCCTCGTGGAAAACTTGTCCGATATCCATACAGGATTCTTGACATGGAAGGGCATGGATTCTCTAGCCACAATTGGCTCTCAAGAAATAGTATCTTTTTAGTGAAAAAATGTTCTTCCATCTCAGACTCCTCCCAACAGCCTGATTTTTTTTATCTTTTACTCCAGAAGAAAAAAAAAATCTTTATTGTCTTTTGGCTTGTAAAAAAAAAGGGTTGACGAGATGTGCACATGTGTCTTTTGCACTCCACCAACTTGGAAGGGGCGCGTGCACACCATGGTAAGTCCTTGTTGAACACGAGGTCACAAGCACAAACTCGAGTAATCCTACTATCGTCCCGTTTGTTGTGGGCAACACCTCTGTCTGCTTTTCTCCCTTTTTTTTTCTACGTCTCCATCCCTCTCTTACCTACGAGCTCAGTTGGCTACCTCGCCCGTGATAAGAGCATATAATGGGTGGTTGATGCCGAGGGCAAACCGCAGGCTAATCTTGCTGTAGTAGTCGGGATCGATGTGCTCAATATTGTCGATAATGTTTTCAAGGAGGTGCGACTGTCCCACCGTACTGCCAGGCACCTGCGCAAGGACATGAGTGATGTGAACATGGAAGTGGTCTACAATGAGAAAAGTACATGAATGATTGGTATGTATGATATGCTAATCGGTTAAATTGATCGTTGGGGTTCTGCGGGGTATGATGTACTTTGAATAGTCTCGAATGTCTTTCAGTTAAACTATGCTTACAGTAGCTTGGATGGTAGTGAACAAAGAGCCGCACTTCGTCAGCCGCAACCCCAGGAAACTTTTCAGGAACCATCTTTAAGACCTTTTCACGTAGGTTTTTAAGCATAGGCAGATGCTTGGCAGTCAAGTCGCGCATGCAACGGACATCAGACCGCATTGAAATTGCGAGTAGGTACAGTGACGACAGTGTCTTTCTATCCCACTTGCTGCAAATGAATAGTTTGGAGCACAGCAATCAAAAGAGAGGGATAAGTTATTTTTTCCTCAGGCCAATTACAAGTCAACAGAATAAGTACACCACACCAATGACGCGTGTTGGTTGCCTTTCTCGACTTGGGCCAAACTATCGAAGCAGCAATATCGTACCTGTCAGGAAGCACAACAAAACCAGTATCATGATCGTTATCGCGGAAGAGAATATCACCCTGCTCTTTCGAGCCATCCAAAATGTTGTAAACCCATTGAATTCGACTCTTTGGTTGACTCTCAATCCATGGCAACACGCGGTCATGGTAGATCTCTGCTGTCTCGGTCAGCATCTTGCGTTCCTGTTTTGAGTACTTGGCAATATGCTATCTCCGCAAGCAGAGCAACAATAAACACTGGCAATAAGAACTCCCGGACCCTTTTATTCCCTCACTTTGGTGGCAGGGTACTATGAACGCTCTCAAAAAACGATGAACTTACTGCTTCCGTCGCGGGATGGATGACTGAAATTTTCAAGTCGGGCTCAAGCTTGCTCTGAGCGAGGATGGCTGTCCACCACGAGTAGATATCATTCTTACCTAGGCTTGACAAACTAGCAATCCTCTGGGCGATGTGGCCAGAGGGAGACTGGACTGGGAACGCGGAGCGTTCAATGATGAGGATGGCACGTTCAGGGGTACCAACGTCATACTCGTTGGCTACAGTCGAAGGGAGTGTGCCAAGGAGAGTGAGCGTCTTGAGGATAGGATCCTCATTCAAAACACGATCGAATTTGAATGCTGACAGCTCGTGGGTCATTGTGTAGAGAAGGTTTGGGTTAAGACGAGGTGATGTGCGAGAAGAAAATGAAATCTGGAAGATGTGTGGTGAATGTAAGGTACCAGCACTCAAAAATCCTGGTCACAAAAAGACTTTTCTCAGGATCAATTCTCTCTTCCATTTACATTCTTTTGTGTTGTCTCATAACTCATGCATAAAATGTCCCTCTCCAGCGCTCATGCTGAGGCAGCGGACCTGGCTGTCCAAGGTATATAATCTATTGTTGGTTGGTCCCTTTGGCCCAAATGACAAAGAAAACATGTGTGTATATGAAAAGACAATAGAGAGCCGATCAGCCAAACTCTGTAGCTGATTCTGGATGATAAAATGATGGATGGCTGCAAATAGGAACAAATACCTCGAGTATCACTTCAAAACGCAGTGCCGAGCGTTTGGGCTATTTTGAGCACTGCCTCGTCCACGGCGCCACGAGCGGCGACTCTCCTTTACTGCTGGAGCATGTTGTGCCTCGACCTGTCCGCCGATCACCTGTCATCAACCGAGCTTACTTTATGCGCACAGACGGCATCCGCAGAATCATCGAGAAATGGCTCGAAGACTGCGAGGCTCTTGGTATACCTGAATGTGCGATTGTGAATCTGGGCTGTGGATTGTAAGCTGGTCAAATTCTTGCTCCTGTACTTCTGGAAGATTTGTGAAAAGAAGAAACGATGGAATTTTGAAATGTTCCCACTACATCAATACCACACCCCCACTCATCATAAATGATACTCTCGACTATAGCGATCCTACGTTCTTTCGCCTTCAGGCCATTCGCAGAGAAAAAGCACAGCGTGGAGTGGGAAGCCCCACACTATTGCGCTATGTCGACATTGACTACCCTGCCCTCATTGTTGAAAAGCTGTATATGGCACGCACAAACTCAGAGTTGGCAGCTCTTCTGCCCACTGATGCTCGAGTTGAAGATGTAGGGCAGCTGGTTTCTGATGCCTATTCTTGCTTGGGGGTCGATCTGAGGCAACTTGATCAACTTGCACATGCACTTCAACTAGCAGGAGTAACACCAGAAGCCAACATGCCGACGCTTATCATCTCTGAAGTTGTTCTTGCCTATCTCAGCCCTGGAGAGTCTGATGGTATTCTCCGTTTCTTCTCACGATATCCTCGAGGTAAGAGAATCCCACACATCGTCTAATGAGCCTTATGCTTTTTTTACCAGTTTTACCAGGGCAACCAATCATGCATGAACGAAAAATGCGGGGGGGAAGGGTAAAGATTGGAGACAAACGTTGTACATTGCTCCAAGGAACCTTGTTGATTGGAAAATCTTACACTATCCCTCTTTTAGCAACTTTTGTACTCCACGAACAGTGCGTACCCACATTCGACAAACGCCAGGATCCCCAACAACAAGGGCACAACAATCTACACCCATTTGCAGCTACTATGTACGCTCACTTTGAACGTACCATGACGTCGCTCAAGACGTTACGAGTGTATCGGAGCATCGAAGATCAAGCCGCTCGGTTCCAAAGACTGGGCTGGAATGAGGGTCACATCTTCAACATGAACCTGTTTGAGAACAAGGTTGTGTTGGCAGACGCCAGCCTGAGGCGGCGGATTGCAATCCTTGAGCCTTTTGACGAATTTGACGAAATGCATTGGATCGGCACTTACTATTTTATGGGCATAGCGACCACACCGGCCATGGACCCTCTAGTTGATCCGATGCCCAATGTGGTCAAGGCTCTGGGCTTATCTCTTGCTGTTCAAACACTTCCTCCATCACCAGGTTGTTATACCACATGGTCTCCATCCTCCTCCTCCTCCTCGTCTTCATTAGCAACAACAACAACAACAACACCTGCACCCTCACCACAGTCTGGAAGAGCACTCTGGACTAGCAGCCCGCCACTCGGGTCTGTCCAGATTCGACGCAAGGGACACTCGCTTTGCATTCTTGGCGACCATGCATACATCTTTGGAGGCTTTGGGGACGATATAACATCATCCGATAGCAATCAGATTAATGGCTCAACAGAACAAGAGGCAACCTTCCAGGCACGGAGCCAACAAGGGCGATTGAGCTCGATGATTGTATATAATTTCATCACAGGTGCACATGAAGTCGTACGGAGTATGGACGAAGGCAGTGGTAGTCATAACAATTTAGCCAGCATCAGCAATGGCAGCAGTTTTACGGAATGGCCAGCAGCACGGATGTACCATGCTGCAGTGGAGAGCCTGGATGGCACGTCATTTTATATTTACGGAGGCCGCGATGGCCCAACCAAGGTGCATAATGATGTATGGCAATACTCGGCCGAGGAAGGATGGAGCCAGCTCTGGCGAGCCAAATCGGTGAGCGAAGGAGGATTTGATTCGGCTTACCCGAAGGGTCTGTACAAGCACACATTGTCAATGATGACCATTGCTGGCCGAGAAATGATGGTGCTCATCGGTGGACGCAACTCCCAAGGGGAGGCCAATGACCAAATCTGGGCTTTTGATCTTGTCGATTCACAGTGGTCTCAGTTCAAGTGGCGACAAGGCGTATCGCCGTCGCTGTCATCTTCGCCTTCAGCCTCCCCGAAATCCTCCTCCCCCTTGCCATCGTTTTCCTCCAATCATCGATGGCAGGGATTGTTTTCACACAGTGCCACCGTGGTGACAGACAAGAATGGCGAGCAATCCTTGCTTGTGTATGGAGGCATTAACGGGAAGGGCGAACGTGTCCTCAACAAACTGTGGCGAGTTACACTGAGTGTTGAGGAGGAGACGTACGCATGCTGGGCCGATGCCACATTGGTCCCGCTGCACCATGCGGATATGCCGGGAATGGAGAATGACGATGGAAACACACTACTTGCGCCTCCTCTGGATAGCAGTAACAGCCATGACAGGATCTTCAGTTATTGGTCTCCAAAGCCGCGATTCTCACACGTCGGGCTGCCCGTGGGAGACAATAGAGTATGGCTACTCGGAGGCGTGTCAGATCCAGCACTGTTACAATGGCAGGAGACAGTGGTCGAGATCCAGCTGGCGGAAGATGGTGCATCAGCGAGCTATCGTGAACTGGAACCATCATCCTTCAAGGAACAGGTAATGGTAAATCACGCCGTGGCAATCGACCGCGCTCGAAATCGCATCATTGGCGTCGGCGGAGGAGGCGTGTGCTTTGGATTCGGCGGATGGTTCGATAGCGAGAGCTGGGGTATTGTCCTTGATGGATCTGGTTAATTCCCCTCGCTCTTCTCTCACTTTCTCTTTCTGCCGTTGCTCAGCCTTGACCCAGCCAACCATACCGTTCAAGTAATCCCAACCACCTCGCCGCCATGTTTTTAGATGCCTAAATGAAAAGTTGAAAAAGCCCATATCTTGGTCCACGTTGTAGCATATTCATACACTTATTCACTTTACAAGGTCCTTGCTCAATTTTCTCATGGTTATTAGCTTTACACCTTTAATCACACTCTTTTTTACGTTCGTGATGAGCGAACTGACTACGAGATAATGCGAGGAAAGCCTGTTGGCAAAAGATCAGGATTAGGATGAAGGGAATGGGGAATAACTCAGTGGAGATGTAACGCTAAGTGGACAAACGCAAAAAAAAACCTCTTATCAGCTACATCTCTCTGTGATTCCAAAGGATCTCGATTGGCCAATGGCAAAGCATGCGATTATCGTGCGAGCCCTTTGTGGCACCCTCTCCTCTCTTTCCCTTCCCTTCATTCAGTGGAACAGGGGCAAGAAGGAGGAAGGAGAGGGGGAGGGAGAAAGGTTTGGGGTAACACGATAGTCAGAGCTTGGACCGTGGAGAAGGAGGAGGGTGACGCGAGGTAGCTCGGAATGCCAAAGCCATGTATGCGTGTGGAGAAGACCGGGGAGGGCATCCGAAAGTACCAAGCAAAAACAAGCACACGGGAACTCACCCAAGGCAAAAGGGCTGAAGATCTAGAAATTCTCAGATGTGGAGAAGGAACCCAAGCTTTTTGGTGAAGGAAGGGTTGTTTAGTGTGTGCGTATTGTTTTAGAGAGCGAGAGTGGAGGAGAGCACGAGGCAGGGTATTTTTTCTTTCTTTCCCAATGAATTTGGCGCTACTAAACTTTGTGTGCATCGCCGTTTGTTGATAAGAGCCTCGCTTGCGTTTTGGTGTGTACTTCCCGTCTCGTTCGCCCAGGACACTCACACCCGCACCACATACACTCGCAGAAAATAAAAAAACGAAAACCCTGAAGAAAGTTTAGAACGAACGTGACCACCAAGCCCAAGCTTCTTGTGAGATGACTGGATGGGAAGCAGAGGTGAGAATGAAAGTAAATGCAGGAGGCATGGAAAGAAGAGACCGAGTAACCAGAGAGGGCCCAACGGCTAGGTGATGGAGATTCTGCAGGTACAGAAAGATGAAATTGACCCAGAATGGCGGGCAAGCACATGGATGGAGTGCACAAAGGTATCTCATTCATTGTACCGGATTTTATTACTTGTTCAGGGAATTAGTGACCATGGTTACTGAGGGACACTTGGCAAAAAGCCTCATAAGGAGAGTTGTACCTTTTAAAATTTACACTCCTTCCCTTCTCCACAAGTCTGATGTCTTCACCTGTCATTTAAGGATGTTCAGTTTCTCCGAGCCCTCTAAAGGAACACGATCATCCAATACGCTGGAGGAAGGGGGCTGTCATGGATAAGTCATGTCTTATGATCACCACAGTCCGGTCAAGCCAATGAAAGGATTTTTTGATAGGGAAGTGAGACTGGCCAGTAGTACTGGTCCTGTTGCATCCAAACGACAAACAGAAGGAGTGGAGGTGATCCGGGAAGTAGGGAGAGTGATAATGGTCGGGTGTGAACGGCTCTAAGTGTATATATCTCTTCAAGCATTCAACAAAAGGTTTCTCAAACGACATACAATACTTTTTCAAGGTGAGTGCTATTGGTGAACAAAGAGGTAAGAGTCGACTGAATGGCTGGTCCCAAGTTCCGAGGTCGATGCCCCGTGGAGTGGAGAAGGTGTGATGTGAGTGGGAGTGAGTGATATAAGCCATTCTGATCTGAGAAACTTTAAACTTGAGAACTGACACACCACCGCTAGTTCTTTTTCCCTTTCCTCTTTCCTCCTCCCCCAAGAATCCGCGCCGGAGGGGATAGTAAAGGTGGGGTACGAAGCAACACGAGAGAAAAGTACTTTTCCTCCTTCCTGTTGCATAAAGAATAGATGGCTTCATCTAGTTTCGACTTCGGATAGCTCAAAGAGGATGTTTGCGAGATCGACGCGAAAAACGTCGTGTTTGCTTGGGGTGAAGATAAGTGGTGGAAGAATTGGTTTGCCTTCAAGGAGCGTGGAGAGATAATGCAACCAAACAAATAATGAAATGGTATATATTATTTGTTTTCAGGCACAAATGTACACTAGATGCACCTCGTATTCTTTTCTCGGAAGCTACAACAGGGAGATGAAAAGTCGCCTTTTGTTTTTGTATCTCGACATCTTCATGGCAGGGAAGGAACCACTCTAGTCTGTGAGAAAAAAATGTGCAGTATTTATGAATATACCGTAACATGCATAGCCTGACAAAGAATATGACAATGAAAATAGAGCAACGGCGGAGAGTTTTTATCCCATGTAGGTCAGTGATGGCGCGTCGGATCAGGACTCTGGAGATGAGCGATCACACTGGAATGATGCACAGCAACTGACTGCTGATGGATTGAACGTGTGGCTAAAGTAGATTGGGGAAAAGAGAAGTGAGGAAGCAATTCATCAAGGGAGAGTATACCAGGGTTGCGATCTCCCTCAGCCCATTCATACAAACACCCAGCCGAATGACACACATTACGTGCCACTAGCCAGCCTCACCATTCCTTCATCATCAGGCGAGCATAGAGGACTGAACAGGTAACTTGTCTGGTTTCTGGCCCCCTTGAGAACACGAGTGTGTAGCGATGGCTATGGTGACATGGCTCAAGTATTCTTGATCGCAGCCAGAATGGACGGAGCAATGATAATATTGGTGCCCTACAAAATACATGGTGACCGTCAAAGTTAGTGTTGGGTGGAGCATGATGCACTTATATAAAGTGTTTAAAGTTTTCAATTCATTCGATACTTATTCGTTTTTAGTTTTGACATATTTCTTTCCTCCCCTCCCCCCAAGCCATTCCTTTAAATCAACTCGACACATTTCGCTTCTTTTCTTCTTTTCTTTTCTTTCTTTCCTTTGACCAACCTCTCACCCTCTCTTCACTCTTTCTCTCCCCTCTTTGACTCTCCTCTCTCTTTCTCTTTGTACTCTACCTCTTTTTTTTTGCCTCCCCACTCTTCATTATTTGTAGGTGATCTTTATCTCCGAGATGCTGATGGCTGGCCTGTACCAACATCTCTTCGCGAACGGCACTCATAAGGGCCCTTCGTGTTCTTTCGACCCATAGCTAATTTCCAAGAACCTGCCGATGAGCGCATCATGATACTAATGTTCTGTTTCGCGTACTTGCCCTTCTCATTATGTTGTTTATCTAGATAGATAACTCAATCATGTCTGAGCATCCCGATGATCCCATCTTCCCCATCCCTGCTCGTCTTCAGGGTGGCAAGTACCCTCAGCCATACATCTCGTCGCTCGAGCAGTACCAAAAGATGCACCGCGAGAGTATCGAAAATCCCGAGGCCTTCTTCGGCAAGGTAAATACTTTATTCAACGTGACCCATCACTCTTTCGCTGGACAATGTAGATCAACCATCACTTGAGAAAGTGAGAGGTGGCTGGCATATGGTTTTTTTTATCCTTTTAAGGTGGACCTAAATGTATCTACGAACCTTTGCCTCGTCACTCGGTACACTTGAAGATTTGGACACCTTTTTTTCATTCGTACCGTTGTCGTGGACGAGTGCGATCCAACAGGATTTGATATCAAAGGGTTAGGGTGTGGGAAAACTCGAGGAATTTTTTCTTTCCTCGTGAAAAAGACCTCCACCTTTCAGGGGTAAAGGGAGGGAGACTGAAAGAAAGAAAGAAAGAAGGGTTGAGGTGTAGGGAGAGTGGAAAGGAGAGTAGGTGACGAAGAACATTGTGTCGGAATCATTTAGCACCAGGGCTTGGAATTTGTCTGTGCTCTGGGAAACCATGCCATGCGACCGTCAAACCCGCCTTCTGTCCTCTCACATTGATCGAGTACATGCACACATGCTGCATCTGTTACTTGACCACAGCTTTGAAACAGAGACGGGAGGGTCAGAGGGAGGAGGAAGAATGGTCCCTCTCGACTCCATCCTCGGTGAGTGGGCCGCTGGGAGCAAAACAAAAATAAATACCTCGGCATGGTATGACAAGTCCTGTGTGAGCGCAAAAAAGAGTACCTTTGCACCAAGGAAGAGAGTGTGTGTCAGACAGGGATTAGGCTAAGCGTAGACGACAATAGGTGCTCTCATAGGTTGCAAAGCCAAGGTTACTCTGCCTTTGAGCTCCAGGTGGGGAAGGGTGCGGAGCCTCGGACGCCACCATATCATCGACACTTCCCCCAAAAGGCCTCTCCCCCAACTTTACTTTGGGGGGGGGGGGTCAAATGGCTTAGGTCTTGAAAAGGAAGTGAAAGAGAATGTGGTTGTGGAGGGAGGGAGGGAAGCAAAGGACTGATTGACCGAGCTGATGCTCCGAGCGGATAAGATATTAAAAACGCTCCTTATCTCCAGCCTGTCAATCAGCCAAGTTGGCTCCCACCCCCTTTCGCTCACACCTCAGTTGGCTGAGCTGCCCCAGCATTCTATTCCCTCATCTACTCAGACGAAGTGGCCCAACGACAAAGGCGATCCCTTCTGTACCAGTGGCCTGATCCCCTTTTCCCTCTTCTCCGCTATGGACAAGGCCCCGCCTGTTAGCCCTTCTGGCAACCCCTCCCCTCCCCAGGCTCGCGGAGGTTGAAAACCTGCATTCTCCTCTGACAATCCTTGTTGAATTGTACTGACATGGACGCCTCTTTCTCTCTTTGTCCTTGTTGGGATTTCATTCCCCGTTCACTTTTCTTTCTCCCCATAAAATAACTCTTTAGTTGGCTACCGAGTTGCTGTCCTGGTCCAAGCCCTTCCACACTGTCAAGCACGGCAGTCTTGAGCATGGTGATGTTGCCTGGTTCCTGGAGGGTAAGCTGAACGCTGCCTACAACGCTGTTGATCGCCACGCTCTGGCCAACCCCGACAAGGTAAAGTATACGAATGAATGAGTCAGGATCACCTGAGGAAATTGAATGGATTATATACTAATACTTTAAAAACAACTCTACAAATATTATGTTGTCCTTACTAGGTGGCCATCATCTACGAGGCTGACGAGCCCAACCACTCGGAGCACATCACATACGGCGAGTTGATGCGCCGCGTGTGCCAGCTGGCTGGCGTGCTGCGCGCGCACGGCATCAAGAAGGGCGACACTGTCGCCGTGTACATGCCCATGATTCCCGAGGCTGTCGTCTCCTTGCTGGCTTGCGCACGCATTGGTGCTCCCCACTCGGTGATCTTTGCCGGTTTCTCGGCCGAAGCGCTGCGCGACCGTGTGCAAGACGCCCGGTCCAAGGTAGTGCTGACATCGGACCAAGGCAAGCGTGGTGGCAAGACGATTGAGACCAAGAAGATTGTGGATGAGGCCTTGAAGTCGTGCCCAACCGTCGAGTCGGTTATCGTTGTCAAGCGTACAGGTGCCGATGTTCCCATGAAGGCTGGTCGCGATTACTGGTACGACGATGAGATGGCCAAGCGGCCAACCTACCTGGCCCCAGAGCCCATGCACTCCGAAGACCCTCTCTTCCTCCTGTATACCTCCGGCTCGACCGGCACTCCTAAGGGCGTCCTGCACACCACAGCTGGCTACCTGCTTGGCGCTGCTGCTACCGTCAAGTATGTCTTTGACTACCACCCGAATGATATCTTTGCCTGCATGGCTGATGTCGGCTGGATCACTGGTCACTCGTACATTGTGTACGGTCCTCTGACTCTTGGTGCCACCACGGTGCTGTTCGAGTCCATCCCTACCTACCCAACCCCAGCACGTTACTGGGAGCTGGTGGCCAAGCACAAGGTGACACAGTTCTATACGGCTCCAACAGCCATCCGCGCACTGCGTCGACTGGGCGACGAGTGGGTCGAGAAGCATGACTTGTCGTCGCTGCGTGTCATTGGTTCCGTGGGCGAGCCCATCAACCCCGAGGCCTGGTACTGGTACAATGAGAAGGTCGGCCGCGGCCAGTGCGCCGTCGTTGACACCTACTGGCAGACCGAGACCGGCTCACACATCATTACTCCCCTGCCCGGCGCCATCCGCACCAAGCCCGGCTCGGCTACATTCCCCTTCTTCGGCATTGACCCAGCAATTCTTGACCCAGTCACCGGCAAAGAGCTCAAGGGCAACAATGTCACCGGTGTGTTGGCCATCCGTTCACCTTGGCCATCGATGGCTCGCTCCGTCTACAACAACCACCATCGCTATCTGGAGACCTACCTCAAGCCCTACCCTGGCTACTACTTCACAGGCGATGGTGTCACTCGTGACAAGGATGGCTATTACTGGATTCGCGGTCGTGTCGACGATGTCATCAACGTGTCTGGACACCGCCTGTCAACAGCTGAGATCGAGTCGGCTCTGATCATGCACGACGGTGTTGCTGAGACAGCTGTCATTGGCGCCCAGGATGATGTCACTGGTCAATGCATCCATGCCTTCGTGACACTCAAGCCCGAGTTCAAGGAGGCACCTCAGGATCTGACCAAGGAACTTGTTCTCCAGGTCCGCAAGGTCATTGGTCCATTCGCCAGCCCCAAGAAGATCTACCTGGTCGACGATCTCCCCAAGACACGCTCCGGCAAGATCATGCGCCGTATCCTTCGCAAGATTGTCGCTGGCGAGGCTGACTCGCTTGGCGATATCTCGACTCTGGCCGACCCCGGTGTCGTCGATGTTCTGATCAAGAAGGTTGCCAGCACGTAAGCAAAAGCAGTCATCTTCAGAATCAACGGAAAAATAGTTTCTATTTTTCAAACGCCTTTTTGAGACCAAGAACCCTAACAAAAAAAGAACTACCAAGGATCGACTGAACATACCAAGAACTCAAAAGGCTATTGTAAAAAATACCATTTTGTACAAAGTGAAAATAAAATGCCTCTTTTTTTTTACCATCCGATTTTTCCGATTCATCAATGTACCTGTGAGGGAATATTCATACTTTTTGTTCGTCACCATTTCTTGCAAGAACAGAAGAATGACTTTTTTCAGGAGACGGATCTAGACCCCAAAGGTCTGAGAACAATGGTGGGAGGCAAATGTTCTGCACTTCATGTCCGCTTGGAAGAAGATGACTAAAACCGTGTATCACTATTCAGTGGCGATCCAATTGACCATTTGATTGCTAGTATCGAGTTAATTCATTTATTGTTGGCATTATGATCTGGACCCTGATAAAAAAAATGCTCCGCTCGATTGTACCTCATCCCATGAGTCAGAAAAAAAACTCGAGAATACACGCTCTTCCTCTTGCATATGTTGCCTTTTCTGGCTTTCTATTCTATAGGAGCCATTGTTCATTCATTATCGACCCATACCACGTTACTGTTTCCATGCTTGCCTTCTATCATCTTTGAGTTGTATTTGCAGTGACAAAAAAAAGAGGCGTATAATGAGAAGTATAGGCAATTACAAAACCAAGCGTACACAACAAGGTTTCGGCCGCCAGCCTCAAAGGATTCTGTAACCGAATCTATAGAGACAATCCTTTTAAATGGGATGTCGAGATGACGATGGCACTCTCTTCTGGACCACCTTGCCCTTGTGAGGGGCCTCCCATCCTTGACTATCCACTGTGCATCGGATATTCTTTCCGCCATATTTTAGTTTCCTGCGGCGCGGTAAGCTTTCAAGGGAAAAAAGAGGGGGGAGAGGGGACCAATAATCGCCCTCCTTCTCCGCATACAGGAAAAGGTAGCTTTCTCCATAAAAAGTAGTCGTCCGACGGTAGGTAGCAGCGGAAAACGAAGAAGGGTAAACAATGTATCGTAGTGAGCTGGTGCCCAGAACTGACATGATGCCTTACTTTATGGCCATAGAAAAAGTATGTAGTAAAACGTACCAAAGAGCAAAGATGGATTTTTCGCAGCATTATCCAAATTGCCCCTCCTTCCCCTTTTAATCATGGATGATATCATGCATTGGCTTGTTTTTTTCGCGTTCTACATGATCATTAAGTATCCAGACCATGGCTTCTGCACGGGATACAGTAATGCCCACCATGAGATCTTCAGTATGCTCCCCCCCACCTCCTCCTCCATCGCAAAGAATGAAACGCTATACCCGCTCCCTCCCCTCTCCCTTGAGGATCCAGGAAAGGAATTATGACCAAACCTTCTTGCTATAATTTCGTTGTAGAAATCGCGGCCAGACGGCCATAGGCCCACGCCCATTCTTTGCGTACTACTAAGTATTCAAAGGGAAAGCTATGCATCTGCCTTCAGGGAGTGAATAAGTAACAGTTGATTGCGAGGAAGAAGAAAAAAAAAGTGCATCAGAGGACCTGCCAACTTGTTGGAGATCTGAAACTTATTGTAGCCAGGCTTTTTTTTTTTTTTTTGCTTACCTGAGCCTTTTTCTCATAAAAAGCAAAAACACTTGTCCAGCTTTTAGAGGCGGTTCGCCATGAACTTTTGGATACACATAACTGCCAAGTATCATCTACTGGGTTCAGTTGAAGACTGATTCAAGGACCTGCTTATCCCCAGATCCGATCTCTTCCTTCTTTCCTTCCTTCCTTCCCCAAACCCCGCCGTTCTTCTCAGCCTACAAGCCAGACACGAATTTTCCTCCCAGTCAGTAAAGCCCTTCATGGGAATATAGCATAAAAGATACACCGTTATGGAAAGTATTGGATATTATATAAACATTCCTCCATCAAAGGACATGACTGTCTATTATGACAGTAACCCAGATCACCATTTGAGCCACCTTCCATCAATATATAAATGTAGGGGATAATCATCAGCATCCTGCTATAACTCGCCCCGGACTCATTATCATCAAAAGACGATAAAGATGCGGGCCACATTAACACATTCCTGATTTTGTTGAAATGTACCCTTTGGCATGATTATTATTTTTTTAGCCACATATGATGACCGACAAGCGCCATGCTTCCATGACTGATTGTTATATATTATTACATGGTCTATTGCAACACAGATTCAAATAAGTATAATCGGATCCATAATGGTTACTGCAAAAATGTCATGATGTATTAAAAAATGTTTCTTTCCTTATTCACACAAACTACACAAAAGAAAAAAAACGAACGTAGATTGTTACTTTTTTTTTCTTTTTTTTTGGGTTATCACAACTCAACACTCTCCACTATGTTTTCTGTGGTTTTGTTTAGAGGAAAGCAAGACCCAAAGCCGAGACGGTGCTCAGGCCCAAGACAGTGTAGCCAGTCTGGTAGACACCCTTGAGGGTCAGGGCACGGGTAGTGTCCCAAACCAAGTGACGAATGCCGTTGAAGAAGTGGAATGTGAATGGGAAAGCAACCAACAGCTTGGCGGGGATCTTGACTGCAAGTGGGACCGTAGCAAGAGTCGACACAATTGTGGCAGAGTCAAGGGGAAGACCAACAGCATAGCCAATGGCGCCAGCGTAGAAACCTAAAGTAGTAACAGAAATCGTGAAAATAGGAAGCTTGGTCAATAACATGCTACTATGGCCATGAGTTCGTATTGGTAAAATAAAAAAATGTTGGTAGATCTGTGTCCAAATGATAACGCTGTATGCTGTTATGGTAGTCCAATATATTCATCCCGAAATGGCTGTCGCGTTGCTGGCACAAAAAAAAATAGACGTTCAACTCCATCCTGATAAAGGTTTCTAAATTGAAATAAACTAAAAATTAAATAAACGTGAAAAAGCAACATATCCAACAGCTTTACACGTACCAGCAGCGAGAGCACCACCAGTGAAACGATGGAAACCAGACATGACCCAGGTCAACTGAGGCTGGTAGTGAGTAATATGAGGCGACAGGGGACGGTTCTTGCGCTGATCAATAAGAGGAGCGGTCTTGTACTCCTCGTTGTTGGGGGTAGAGGTCGAAATGATGCTATAGGAGTATGATATGATGAGAAGAAGGAGTGAAAGATTAGAGCAGTGTTCTAGCTGCAACTGATTACAAGAAAACAGGTTACGGTAAGATTCAGGCAGGCCTATAAGAAACATACCGAGTGCCGACAGGGGCCATGATGCGTGCCCGGGCGCTCATGGCGACCGCTATAATATTTTGGAAATAAAGAGTGAATGTTCATCAAGGATGTGTGAGTTAGTGTGGTGTTGGACAGTTGCGTGATTGTATACGGCTTGGTTGTGTTGGTGGTAAAACAAGAAAGATGCGTATTTCCCCTCATGTTTCTCTTTTTAGGAAGTCTCTTCCGGACCCAACCACACGCCCACACAAAAAAAAATTCACGCGTAGCGAGGAAGGGGATGGGACGGGAATCTCGGTGTTGCTGGCAGAGCGCACCGAAAAATATTCGTGATCTCTTTACAAGTTTGGACATGTTGTCTGTCGCGTGTCCTCCTCTTCTCTCTTTCTCTCCCTTTCCTGTTACCACAGGTCGGCTAGCAAGTGATGGACCGAATCAAACTCAATTTGTCCATTTGTCAAAGCCGAGCGAGAATCCGCGCTCCCCCTCCCCTCCGGAGTGTTCCTCCAGTTGACGAAGAATTCCATTGATAGTTGTCTCTTTGATGTTGAATGAAAGACGCATTGCATTCATCCTTCCCTCTCCATGGGGCCACATGGAGGTGTAGGCAACAAGTGTAGGGGAAGGCGTTGTGTATTCTCAGGCTCGGAGATAATGTAAACATCTGAGCTGTTCCTTTCGTTCCCGAAGGTGTCGTGGTACATGGCAATGAGAAGAAAGCGACATACTCTGGGTGGCAGTTCGGAGAGGAGCAGCAGCACGAGTGGCGAACATGGTTGTGAGAGAGGGGTTGTTTGTGTTATAAAAGGAAAAGAGTGGAGAGGTTTGTCGGTGAAGAGTGGGGGAGGAATGGGTGGGAGGAATGGGAGCGACGTGAACGAGGTGCGGGGGAATCGACAAAAAGGAAGGGAAGAACTTGTCCGGACTCCTCGCACATGCCGCCGGATGGATTTAAAGGTCACGTGCATTATTAGCGATTACATCACCCCACGTTGCACGGAAATAAAGAAATATAAAAGTGTCAAGCAAATTTTAACAAGAACTTTATGTCGACAGGTATGATGCTAAAGATGTGAGAAAGGCACCATGGGGGGCTGAAGACACGGATATGTCATTGACAGACAGACACCTCCATCCCAGCCTTCTCGAGGGAAAGTTTTTTGTCTTTTTTTTGTGTGATTTCTTCTACGTTTTGTGAGTTTGTAATCCAGAGAGAGACATGGACTTTTACTGTTTTCGGACAGGCTCGAACTGGCAAAGCGTCGACACAATCTCGCCGGTCTGGAACTCGGCCTCGGCACGCAACTCTGTCCGTCCAAAGTACATCCTGAGAGTAAAGATGACGGGAGTGCCAGGCGCGGCACCGGGAATGTGTGGCAGCGGAATGGTAAAGTCGCACAGTTTCTGCACACCAGGAGAATCCACAAACTCGGGCTGGTTTTCGCCATTGTACACGTACAGTGGCGACGACAGCGGTTCTGGATATTTATGGGTCACATACTTCTTGCTGATGCACTCATCGACAGCAATCGACTGACCTGGTCGCACAAACACCGAGAAGCCATCGCGCACGCGGTACTTGCCATCCTGCATGTATCGCTTCTCAATAGGATCGCCCTGTTTGTAAGGGCGCGTCGTGTCCACACCGTACCAGCGACGCGCAATACGCGACTGAATAGGCTTGTACGACAATCCGTGGTAAACGGCACCGCGGACAACCGCAAGATCGGGGCGTGGAGGGTATCGGATCAACGGCACGCGGTTCTCAAACTCTTGCTGCACTCGCTTGTGAAGGTAGGGCGATGATCCGAAACCACCGACCAAGAAAATAGCCGCACACTGCTGTGCCTGGTACAGCTGGCCATCAATCAGACCCAGAACCTGGTTCACCACGGGATCAAAGACCAGCTCACGCATTTCCTGAGCCGAAATGCACAGATGGCCATCCTCGAGGCGCATATCCATGTCGACAATGCCAGCCACCTGCGAAGGCATGGAAATAAAACTATCGTCGTCGCCATCAAACTGGGGCTTGTGCATAAACACAAACTCCTCAATGATCTGAGCCCATGCCTTGGGGGGCATGTTGTACCGTCCAAGCTTGTGGCGAACAAGGCCGTTAAAGTTCTCGTCCAAGAAACCGGAACCGCAAGAAGCACCTGAACCACGGGTGACCTCCTTCAGAATACGCGTACCCGAGCTATAGTCGACCTCAAAGACGATCAAATCGACCGTACCACCACCAGCATCACAAATCATGAAACGGTCGCCGTGACGGAGGTTGAACTGCTCGCACTTACGCTCGCAGTACATGGCAGCTGCCTCAGGCTCCGAGACCAGCAGCAAACGGTGGGGTGGGTCCTGAGCAGTGATGAGGCCGGCATCGATGGCCGTTTGACGCATGATACCCTTTGCGGCGTCCGTCCACATGGCGGGCACTGTCAGACAGTACTGAATCTGGTGAGGGCTGATCAGTGCACCGCCAGCGTTCTTCATGATCTCATTGATGGCATGTCCGTGCAGCGCGCGCAGATACTCGCTAATAGCCTGCTGCGGTGTGATGGTGCGAGGCAATGCAGGCAGATAGGGCGCCAGATCCTGATCCAGGAACAACTTGAACTTTTGCAGAAGGTCCAAATTGCGGCCAGCGGGCGTCAGCATTGCAGACTTTGCAGCATAACCCCACGAATGCATTGTGTCGTTCTCCTTGTGATATGCACTAACCGTCGGCACTTTGCCGTACAAGTTAGCCTGCTGAGGCCATGTCGTCATTTCATTAACCTCGCCGTTGCTCTTGAACGCATAAGCAACACCCGAGAATGTTGTACCTATTATTTTTCACGGAATATAGATGAGAATAGACATGGTGTTAGTTGCTGGACTATTTTACTTTTCTCTCTCAGAAAGAGAAAGAGAAAGGGGTACTATGGCCACTCACGGCTGTAGACAAGATATATATAACTGGATCATGACCCAAGATGTACTTTTTTTCTACACTAGCCCAAACCCCTCCCCTCGCCCATACACCTGCCCGCTCTCGGTATTAGACAATTGTTCATGGTGGAAGGAGTTTCTTGCTCTCGTCTTTAGAATGGAGAAGCAACGAGGTTGTTTTTGTAGCACCAAGAGCAACCCATCTACTCCGTTTCATCTGCTCTTTCGGGAATCTCTCTGACTTTTTTGTACTCCACCCGCTCTCGGTTGCTCTCCTTGCCATGGGAACGGGCTGAGCTGAACTGAGCTGCATCCTGCACCTGAGCACAGAGAAAGATAGTACCTGTCTCTTCCTCGCCTCTCGTCGCTATTTGCCGCATATAATATTCTTTCCTCGGTTGTTTTCCTCGGTTGTTCAACTGGTTCCGTCTCTTGGTGCCAGGCCACTTTATGTCTGTTGCCTTCTCCATTGCCCGCATAAAGCACACACGGATGTCACAAACACAGCTTAATTTTTCTCCTGAAACTATGAGTTGGATTGTGTTCCTGTGCGTTCCTTTGAAAGTCCAACCCGTCAATCGGTAATGTTCTCAAGAAGGCTGACATGCATACGAGGAGTCCAAAAAAACACACACGGGCAGTGGAGAAACCATCCGCCTTGGTTTGTTCCATCCGGGAAGATCCAAATCGACTACACTGTCTGTTTCTTTACACATCCCCCCAGCCAACTCCACAGCCCAGCATACACGCCAAACCAAAAATCCATACTTCTTCCACTCTTATATTACACAACCACGCTTTGAACATCATTGCCACTATGAGAGCAAAGCAACTCTTGTGACCATGCCTTTCGACTCTTCCCAAACAAAAGATGAACTTCAGAAGGGCAGTAATATCAAAAAAGGAGACTTACCAAAATCGATCGCCACCAAGACGGGATATTCGTTGCCCACGGTCGAGGCTGGTGGTGGTGGGGCAGGAGCACTCGAAGCGACGGGAGGCTGAGCCTGCTGGTACTGACCAGCAATAGGCTGTTGTTGTACTGGCTGGGCGCCATTGGCCGGGCGGTTATACGATAGAGGTTGGATCGACACAGTAGCAGGGGCAGGACCACCCGATGTGGGAGGCTGTTGGAACTGCTGTTGTGGTACTTGCTGTTGCTGTTGCTGTTGCTGTTGACCATAGCCGCCGTATGCTTGCTGCTGAAGGTAATATGCCTGCTGTTGATCATAGCCATTGTTGGCGTAGCCGCCATAGGCATCCTGCTGCTGGCCCTGCTGCTGCTGGCCATAACCACCATATCCGCCCTGTTGCTGCTGTCCTGGTTGCTGCTGGTAGTACTGCTGGTATTGCTGCTGCTGTCCAGGTTGCTGCTGTTGACCATACTGACCACCGTATCCACCAGCACCGCCGCTGCCTGGGGGCCGAGCATACTGCTGCTCATTTTGCTTCTGCATGGCAAGAGCGTACTGCTGACGCTGTTGCAGGATATGAGGAGGGACGGGACTCTGGTCAGCCATTGAATTTGCTGTCAGGAACTGAGATGACTAATGTAGGGTTGATTCTAGGTACAAGAGAAATAAGAGCAATGTTTGACCAGAATGAACAGAAGGAAAGGAAAAAGAGCGAGATGGGTGAAAAGGGGGGGGAGAAAAAGCGAGATGGAGACAAAAAAAAGAGAGCAGTGAGGAGGAAATGGGAAGCAAAATGAAAGAGATGGGATAGATGAGAGGAAGTAGAGGAACGACACCAAAAAAAAAAGGTGTCCGCAAACACCTGGCACTACTCGGTCTACCCCTCTTCCTTCCCCCTCCCCCTCCACGAAGCCTCACTTGTACTGACACCAACAACCTCGTCAACATGGCTTTTGCCCTTTCCTTTTTTTAGCAGCTCCAGCCCTCTTGTCGACCCACAAGTTGGGAGGTCCAAACCTTCCTCATAACTCAGTCAACCCCCACACATCTACTTAGCACACCCTCTTTCTCTTACCAACTACACAGGCATTAACGAGTAGCATGTCTCTATCATCATCCTTGTTATACTTTTTTTTTCTATTCGAGCTTTTCTCGATGCATTTGTTACCTGGACAAGTTCAAAAAAAAAATAGAATATTTTGTGCACCGCCCCATTGTTTTTTTTTCTGTTGGCTGTGCATAATATTGTACCTTCTGAGCTTTCTCTAACCCACACTGCATAAGCACAAGCTGTAAACACTAGACATTTTTTGTGGATATGTTCATTTCGTAGCTATTTTGGTCTACTTTCTACACCGATGCAAGCATAGCTTCGAGGTCAGCTTCAGTCACGGCGCCTTGCTCAAATAATTCTTCGAGCTCATCGTCGTCCGCTACCACAATACCGAGGTCATGTTGCACCCGTGTCACGTCTTGACTCAGCACGCCATCCCAAGCTTGGCTCACCGCCTGCACATATCCAGTCTTCTTGACATACATTGGGCTGGACGTCGACGACGATGCAATGCTCGGTGCTGGCGACAGAGGTCGTGTCGGGGTCGAAGTTGAGTGTCCTTTGCTACTGCTACTACTATTACCACGACCATGCTGATGGTAATGATGTCCGCTACCATACTTCAACCCGTTCGTCTTTAGGCCATCGCTCACGGGGCTATGCTGTCGATCGTCGTGCGATCCCTCACATTCCTCACCCGCCTGGGACGACTGCGCTGGGCTCAGAGGCTCACCCGTCGCGGGCTGGGCAGAGGACGAATTTCTGGTTCTGGTTGTAGTGAACTTATTGTAGCTATGGCTGTTTTTTACATCACCACAGGACATGCTCTTGCGCCGGAATCCCTTGGTACGATCAAATCCCAAGAACTGGAGTATCTGATTTGTCTCAATGGCCCAGTCAAAATCCTCGTACGTACCACGGAATTCGCCGCCACTGAACACTTGTGGGAGCTCTGTCTGCCCACTGTTCTTGTGACGCATGTACGCACGCGCTTCTTCATCCGATGCCACATCAACAAATTCGTACTCAATCTCGACACGATCCAATGCATCCATCACTGCCTGCTGGTGCTTTCGGATATGCTGGTTGCCTGGTACAGAAGAACCATAGATCTGTACCCGTTTGACCTTATACCTGGTTGGGTTGTGCTTTAGTAGCGACGCAACCGAATCGTGGCTCTTATCTAAGGCTTCCGTCAGTTCCTGCACCTGCGCCTGAAGCGCCACCATCTCGCGGTTGCGTTGTGCCAGCTGATCCTTGACCTGCTCCAGTTCCGAGCGCCATTCGGTTGCTTCGTGTTGGTGCCGTTCGCGTTCCTCAGTCAACTCGCGCTCCATGACCTGCAGCACCTGATTCTTTGCCTCAACCTGGGCCTCCAGATCCTGTAACGTCTGGTCCTTAGCCTTCATCTGAGCGTCGAGATCCTGCAGTGCCTGATCTTTGGCTTTGATCCGTGTCTCCCAATCCTCTGATGCCTCGTCTTTGGTCTTCACCTGATGCTCCAGCTCACGGAGGGTGTGTAGTGCCTTCTCCAGCTCTGCATCCTTGGCTTTCAGCTCATCTGCGAGCGCCTGTTTGGTGGCCAGAGCCGCCTCAAGCTGTGCTTCAATCTGACTACGGGCTGACGTACTCTCGGTTTGATTGTCCGCCAGCAGTTTGTTATGCTTCTCTACGAGCTCGGCCAGAGCTGCCTCATGCTGTTGCTTTTGCTCAGTCAGGCGCGCCTGGAACGTGCGTTCGACTTCAGCCAGCTTCTCAGCCGCAGCCTCCTGCTGCTCGCGCATAGCCTTATCATGAGCTTCTGAAATCGACGAAGAAAGATCGCTATGGAGATTAGCCTGGATCTTTTCAAGCTGTGCAGCGTGTTCAGACTGCAGCTGTTCCAGTTCCCTCGCATGGAGGGCCATCGTCGTCTCGTGCTGTGCAAGAGCCATCATCAGCTCCTGTTGCAACTCGTCGATCTTATCGTACTGACTTTGCTCAGCGTCCTGGATTTTCTGGTCTGCATCTTGGAGTTTCTGTTCTGCATCCCGGAGTTTCTGCTCTGCGTCTTGGAGTTTCTGCTCTGTATCCTGGAGTTTCTGCTCCAGATCCTATGGGGGAGGGAGGAATCCAAGTCGAAAGCGTTAGAAAACGCATCATAGACCATATGGCGTCACAGTTGGTTATTGATGTTCCAGTTATTAAAAATAGCATAAAGGGGTGTGGTCTTACCTTCAATGTCAAGTTCACATTGTCACGCTCGATAGTGAGGGCTTTGACCACATCATCGGACGCTTCCTTGGCCTGAGTCAGCACCGTGGCATGCTCTTCACGAAGCTGAGCTAGAGCACGTTCGTGCTCCTCCTGAGCTGCATGGAAACGTGCCCTCAGGTCTTCCATTTCCTGTAAGACATCCTGGGTATCCGATGTGACGGGCTTGCGTTCCTGTTCCTGGGCTGCTTTTGTTTGTGCAAATTCCTCGAGCTCCTTCTTGAGCCGTTCTTCTTGCTCTTGTAGTAACCGTAGGGTTTGATCATGCTACTCGGGGAAACAAGCAATATGATAGACAGAATGTTAGTATGGATTCAGAAGTAAGATGACATCGTAGGGAATGAGAAAATAGGGAGCAAAGGATTGTATCTGGGATCAGGCGACACAATAGATATGTCAGTGTGTCGAAGGGGTGTCTATTGACCGACTACATGGCTGTACCGTTGAGAACAAAAAAACGCCTCAGCACGGTGCATTTTCTGCAACAAAAAAGGAGTCGATATTATGAAAGACCCCTTTTCACTCCCCAGCAATAACAAATGATCGAGTCATTTGGTCAAAGGAGAGAAAGGGGGCATTCGTGCAGAATCACGCCCAAGGAAAAGAAAAATGCTTCCTTGGCATTCGAGGAGAATGTCAATGTGTTCCTCTCTCACCTTTTCCTGAAGACCACTCAGCTGGCTACTGAGTAACTTGACTTTGGCAGCATCTGTCAGCGGTCGGGCTGGTGTGGTTGTTGTAGATCGGCCAGGCGAGGCAGTAGCCATGGTCCTGCGGATAGGCGTGGGTGAAGTGCCACCAGCTGCAGTACTAGTGGTGGTAGTCGATCGAGCGGCCAACGTCCCACTAGGTGATTTGCGTAAAGTCGATGACAGAGAACTTGTCGAACTTGACGGTGTCCTTGTAGCACCTGTCGTTGTTGTGGTTGTGGATGTTGTACCTGCCCCAACTCTGGAGGTGGAGGTTGTAGCCGTTCGGGCAGAAGGAGCCATGGTCGTGCGAGTTCGAGCAGTTGCTGTAGATGGCCTGGAAGCAGAGGAGGTAGAAGTGCTGGACGTCGTGCGGGTGGTGGACAACGATGTCACAGAAGATGAACGACTGATTGATGGAGTTGGATTATCAGTGGATTTGGGTGAGGCACGGGCAGTGGTGGCCTGTCGAGCACCGATAGTGGATGTAAGGCGACTGGTGGTTGAAGTAGAAGGTGTTGTAGGCTTTCCGGCAGCAGTGCTAGCAGAAAGAGTAGATGAAGAAGTCAAAGATGGACGAGTGGTAGTCCGGGCAGCTGTTGTCGATGCTGTAGAAGTATTAGAGGTGGATGTACGAGAAGTAGTAACAGTCGAAGTTGGTTTGGTTCCAGCTTTTGCTGAGGTTGCAGTAGAAGAAGAGGTGACACCTGGGCGATGCTTTGCCTGCGACGGTGAGGCGGTTGTATTTGATGGTTTGGCGGCGGTGGCTGTTGTTGCCCTGGCTGCCGTTGTAGTGGTAGTTCTTGCCTTGAGGGTCGACGACGAAGCAGGTGGCGTGCCTGCTGTCCTCGAGGTCATTGAAGTTGTACCTGGACGTTTGGTACTACTTGGAGCTCCATTGGCTGGTGTTCGTGATGGTGCCGCAACTCCTGCCAATGGAGGTTTGAGCGACTTCGAACCCGTTGCCGTCCTTGCACCTTGCGCTTGGGCCACAGTAGAAGAGCCATTGCTACTTTCGGGAACCCTTTCCTGGTCGAGTTCTACAGGTGGCAAAAGAATGGCAGGAGCACGCTTCGTTGACGACTCTACGCCACTAACCGCATCAGGAGAGGATGTGGTCGAGGTAGAGAGCTCGGTGCTAGCTCCTGTTTTTGCTTTGGTCTCCGTGCTCACTGTAGTGCTAGAGACATTAGTAGGAACACCTGTTACGGCCTTATCGGCATCTTTGGCATCGGCCGTAGAGGGAGGAGACACAGCCTCTGTTGCAAGGACAGGGCTCTGTTCATTCGAGTTGGTCATGAATGGAACTTGGGTATACTGAGAAATGATGGATTCTTCGGAGACCAAAAGCACGGCAAAAGTCTAGACAGGAGCTGCTGCTTTGTCGTCACAACAGAAGGCCTTGAGGGTTCGAGGTTCCTGGTAAGACTGAACCCCGCGATATGTTATCTGGGACCGAAATAGCTGAGGGAAGGTGAGAGAGATGAAGAGCTTGGAAGAGATGGTCGTGGTTGGCAACAATGGAGATGTAAATGAGAAATGAGATGAGGCAGTGTTGGAGAAGGTTTTATGAACCTGTGAACAGTAATAAGGGTTCAGTCTCGATTGATGAGCCTTAACCAATATACATCGTGGCATGCATCAAACTATCAGTCGATGATAGGCTTATTGGCAGGGGGGTCTGAGAAGGGAGAAGAAGACAACAGGTCGCGACCCGTCTTTCCGAGTTGCAAAGGGTCCAGATTGTCGACTCCTACATCTCTATCACTCCTAGAGGGAACACATACACCAGACCGAATGGTCAACAGATGCCTGGAGTGATTGTCAGCCCGTGTTGGTCACAATTTATGACCAATTCGATGAACAGAACCTCAAGGTTTTTTACACCCAGCTGGGGGGAAAGCAAAATATCAGATTGAAATTGCTTTTTGCGTGTATGCTCTTCAATCAATTGTTCACACAGCATTAGGTGCGAGAAAACATAGGAGAAAGAGAAAAGGGAAGCTGAACGGGATGAAACGAACCTCAATCACTCCTGTGAAAACAGACTGTGCTAAGCAAGCACGAACAAAGGGCTCATGTATAGGCTTGTGGAACGCAAACAGAGCATCCAAGGAGCTACTGCATTGTTTGCTCTTACCTACATATTTTGCTGCCATACCTGCTTAATCCAATTGTTTGCTACTTGATGCTGCTATTAATGTTACTGATGTTGTTGCTTTTATACGTTCTCTCATATGTTGTATCATCGCTGTTGCTTGCTGTGTTGGCGATCGCCCTAAAACAGATCTAGGCTATACTAGAGGTGAAGACTACGACATGCGTTTCACCACATGGAATGGACAACAGTGTAACGTTATAAAGCTACTGTTGTGAACTGGAAGAGAAACCCAGAAGGATTGACTTAATGCACATTGTAGTAAAGTAGATTGAACAACTTTAGTATGTCATCACTTCCCAAAGGATTTAACCATCGATGATCAAATATTATGAGATCGAAGAGCTGGCGAGTTGGAGCGGTTGGTGCCATGGCAAAGGGAGGGAGAGCGATGTGATTGGGTGGCGCTTGGACTATGCATGCATCGTTATATGATGTTTTATATGCAAATATATTGCCACTCCATTAACTCAGAAGTAGAACTGTAAATCCTGTTCTCCTTGTGCTAACAGGCTGTATGCACAATTGAGAGGAAAGTGAAGATAGGATTACCATACCTTCCAACAGACAACCTTTGTCGTTTAGTTCACCAGCCTTCGAGAGGCATATCAACAGAATGCATGTCTACCATTTGGCTGTTGTGACATAGCGCCTCCAAACCGGTACCCTACTGGCAGCCCTTTCTTCTTGGCGGCCAGTCTTGATACAAATGCTAAGACCATGTAGTCAAACACCACTAGATATCTGTGGCCTGACTGGTCAGTATCCATCCGTGGTCTTCATGCACTGAACGCCGTCTCACAGCCTCTGATAATATTGCTTGCTCAAGGTCTTCTTAGGCTCTTGTCTCCTGGATCCCAAATATGCGCAGTATAGCGCGTCTGCGCGCGCATGGGGGTATGACATCATCCCCTCAAGGAGGAACTCTTCTTCCAGAGACATTCCACGTTCCATTCATCCCACCTCACCGCCATTGCCAGCCCACATCATCAAACCGACTCTCTCTCTCTCTCTCTCTCTCTCTCTCTTCCTACGCATTGACTCTTACCAATTACCACCATGTCGTTCCGCCTCCCAAGAACAAGGCCGATGTTGACCATATTCCACAATCCTGGAAGTAACGTGTCCAAGAAGGCCCTACAGCTACTGAGGAAGGCTTCTGTCGAAGAAGACTTTGAAGTCGACATCATGGAGTCCAACACGCCACCAACTCACCAGCAAGTAGCCAACATTGTTGAGTTTTTAGCCAAGACGGAAAAGATTTCGCTCCCACAGAGTTGCCAACGCGTCCTGACGTCAGGTTCTCCATCCGTATCAACGGTTGGAGAGGTCCAAAAACTTCTTGATAAGAATCCAGACCTATTTGTCAAACCTTTGATCGTCGACTGGAATAAGGGCAAGGCGATCATTCCCATTGTACGTTACAAAAAGAAAACTGTCTGAAATGTGGAAGGATAACGAATGGTTGTATTGACAAACAATGGACAGAGGGCACGGAGTAATTGATCTAATCTGCTTTAACCTGACCGTACATCTACTAACTTCTAGCCTCCTGAGCGGGTCAGTCAGATCGTGAAAAACGTGGGAGAGTCAGAGTAACTCAACACGCAGGAAAAATAAGCAAAAACAAGGCGTCGAGCATCATGGATAGTCGAGACAAGAGTAATGATTGTCCTCTTTCTCTTTCAAGATGCAGATACTCTGCCTGTAGTCGCAATCTGCTCTAGCCTTGGTATCTTCAAGTACGTGGCGAAATAGTAATGCACTGTTGGACTGCATTTATAATACATACACTGACTTATCCAAAGTAACTTCGTCATTCCTCCACAACCCTACATTCACAAGATCACAAGAATGATGCTTTCCATGGAACAAAACTCTCTGAACAAGTGTCTCGCTAAATGTCAAAATTATATTTCGATACTGTACACTGGATTAAATAAAAGGAAAGGGAAAAATAACCCATGAATGGTATATAATGGTATGATAGGATATGGCTTTAGACTTGCGCGACAGCGTTCGCCTTGGCGGCCTTGGCTTCCTTGTAATCGGAGCCATAAGCATCAATCTCATCACCACCAAAATCGTCGTCGGTGATCTCAACATCATCGATAATAGAAGGATTGAGGGCCCATGCACCCTTGGGAATCAGGGTGGCAATGATCAAAATCACAGCCACGACAGTATACATGACACCACCAACATACTTGAAAGCTTCACGCATCTCGCCGCGCTCCTTGAAACGGTCCACCACCTTGCCAAGGATTGAGCTGAGAACGGCATACAACACAATGTAAAAGGCGTACAGGAAAGCCATGACGGCACCTAGGGGCGAAACCTTGTCATCGGGACGCTCGCGCTTGGCAAGAGCCGACTGGATGTAGGCAGCTAGTGAAACATCGCCAGCAGCCCAGCCGAACGAGACAGGAATCCAAATGGCAGCCAAAATCCAGGCAAACTGGAGCGTCTTGGCAGGGTCAGGGTAGGCATATGGAAGAACCCAAACGATCAAGAGACCAAGGGCATCAAGACGCAGCCAAGGGAGAGGAGTTTTGATGACACCAGCAAAGAAGAGGACAAAGAGTGCACCGAGCAGTTCACCAAAATTGGAACCTCCCACCATGATCTGAGAATAGGCAGTCTCGTTAAGGATGCTCTTGGCAAAGGCAGGCGACAGCTGCGACTCGAGGTAACGATGGGTGAACAAAGGAATCGAGTAACCAGGGATGAGCCAAATAAACTTGCGAGAAGAGAAGATAATCTGTGCACCACGGTACATTGACTCTCCAAAGTGGACAAAGCCGTGGCCAATCTGGGACAAGATAGGAGCTTCATCGAGATGAGCCAAGTTCTCACGGTTCTGGCGGTCGGCATCCAAGAGGCCAATGAAGCGCCAGCAAATGGATGCACCCACAAACAGGAAAGGAGTGATGCAAGGAGCGAAGGCACTGCCAAGCTTGAGGACAAGGAACGTGGCGAAGAAGGCTCCAGAAGTACCAGCAACTTCGTAGAAGATATGTACAGTGGCATCCATTCTCTTCAGCTTAAGGACATCGCCACCGACAATATCCTTAGGGATGACACGGCGGATCAGCTCGACCATACCATGGCAGATACCGATGATACAGTAGATGGGGAAAAGAATAACGGGATTCCAGTTACCATAACGCTTCTGGCCATTCAGAGGGAGTTTACCACCGGTGGAGGCGTCGACGATCATGACAATGGCCGACAAACAACCAAAGAGGAAAATGGAAGAGGCAAGGACAGAACGGGTCGGAAATCGCTTAATCAGCGGAGCAATCGCGATGGAACCAACACACTGGAAGGCTTGGTTGAGTGCCTGAATAACGGCCAGGTTGGTGAACGTGTTGGTATCTTTGAAGCGGTCTGTGATCAAAATGGTAAAGGAGCCAGTAAAGGCTTCCTACTCGTCGAGGGAAGCATGCCGTCAAAGGGTTAAGGTAGATTGAAAGAAGAAGACAGGGGGCGTAAGCATTAGCTGGTGTCGATAGGAAACTGCTTGGGTTAGAAACAGACGAAGAAGAAAAACCATTGAATGGATTCAGGGACAAGGAGGTGGGTATTTGGTGCAAGTGGCCGATAGGGAGGAATAGTGGAGAAAGGAGGAGTTGTCAGCACTTGAGTAAGGACCAAGAGAAATGCTGTTGCGGGTGTGTGAGGGTGAGAGAAAGGATGAGAGAGTAAAGGAGAGAGCGAGCTACTAGGTCACATTTGTTTCCTACCAAACCAAACTTGTACATCATAATACCCAACATGTAAATCATGATGTTGCGGCGCTCAGTCGCCGTGAAATCTGACCACGGATTTGCCATAGCGATAGCAAAATAAAGTGGAGGTATGTGGGATAGGGGAGGAGGAAGAGGAGAAGAGAGAAGAAGAAGGATTGAGCTGCAAAGACTGAGAGATTCCAGGGTGGACAAAGGGGTCCATTTATAGTCGGTGAGGAGATTGAAGGGTTTTTGAGTTGGTAATGTGCTGTAGATTGAGCTTTGACCTGGGAATACATGAAGAAAAGGGTCCAGAGCTCTCTAATTTGCTTTCCCTTCCAAAACTCCACTTGCGTCTAGTCCACCCTTCTTCCTTGCTCTCCCATCAGAAAAAAAAAGCGCAGAGAGATAGGAAAGAAGAGGCCGCTCGACATGGCACGTGTGGAGATCGGTGGTTGGGTATGCCTGTACCAGGTAAGATGCAGATCCACTCAGTCGCATGGGAATGTGCACGTTGACTTTATATGGCAGATGAGTGCGCGCCCTGCCCTGACCCTCTTCCAACCAAACTCCCCCAGGACAATATTGTGTTTTCCAAGAATTCTGACCTTTTGAATAAATCGCGCATTTGGCTATACAACCCTATTACCTCGTTTTGGAAGAGATTTCTCGCTTGGACACAACAAAACTTACAAGAAAGGGTTCTGCCAATAACCTTTTGTGGACATGTGGTACTGATTGGCTTTTAAGTTACTCAGACTGGTATGCTATCCCTCAGCGGCCAAAGTTGCTAACTCCAAGGTAGCACCCTCGTTATGAATTTGCTCATCGTTGGGTTACGTGAAAGACCGTCTGTCTACGGTTATTTATGTACTGTTCTCTGTACCATCTTCATCCCCCACCCTCGTGTCCAACATGACTTCCATACGATGCTTCTATGCTCAAGTTCTGCTCCACCAACCATGAACATTTTATCCTCCACCTGCTCTGGCGTGCAGAAGGCTGGAGCAATATTTTTTTGTTTGTTACCTTACCATCCGCCGTTGTCTTGCCTGTTCTTGACACACCTTTTGTCTCCCACACCGATGCATGAGACGTCTTAAATCTCATTTACTGGTGGATTCCTTGGCATTGACTCCTCTCTCTATCCCTTGCTGATGTTCATGTTGTTTTATTTTTGATGCTGAATGTTAGTCATCCTCGCCCTACTGTTTTGCTGCTCCCCTGTGGATTTTCTGCAATACCGTGCATTAGTTTTTAGCAGGTGTGAATGGCCTTCATAATCGTCTTAACAGTCTGCCGCCTCTGAAATGGGGAGACACACCAACCCCTCCATACCACAGATGGTTGTGCAATATAAATGTGCTTCTATTGGTCAAAAACAAAGATTCCCCTCCTATTCTACCATTCATCCCTCCATTTTCACTTTCCCACCACCATCTCCCTACGTCTCATCATCCAAAGCCGCAAGCCCTTTCCACAAAATATGTCACTCTAAGTAACATCTTGCAGGCTCTTCTATGCTCTAGTATACTTTTCAGTTTATAGCCACAGTTTCAATGGGCTTTCATTCTTTCCATAATCTCCGCGAATTAACCGTACCTGTCCCTGCAATCCATTTATGCTTAAGGTCGGTTGACATCCCAGCTCTAATCGTCTTGTACTCTTTTGTATGACCTTGGCACTCACGGTTGCGTGATGCCACTATACACTGGAACGAAAAAGCTACCTAGAAATCATAATGGAGGGAAACGAAAGTGCAAAACCACACAATGTAGACGAGGGAAGAACAAGGTAGAAGCTTGAATGGTACGCCGAGAAGCTATGGGAGAGAAGTGGAAAGCAGACGAAGGGAGTTTGGATCATAAGCACTAGACAGACCTTTAAGGATGGAAGCATTTCATAGAAAACATTTTTTGTCCACCCGTGCTGCTTTGTATCAAGTGCCGCTACTGTTGTATACTATACACAGTAACTTTGAGGTATGGTTTCTTTCCATTCTATCGCCTTTATCTCTGGGAGAATATATTTGGCTTGCTCCGCGCGAACGTCAGTTTGCGCATACAACTTCTTTGGGCTAATTTGGTTATGTGTCCGTGTTGAGGACCTTTTTGTGCAAAACCCGTCGCTCGCGTTATAAGATTTGCAAAAACCCGCTGGATTGTTTTGAAGGCCTATAATAAATGAGATCGGCCTTCAGCATTCCGCTCGGCAAGGGCCAAGTGTACATCGCCAATGTCACACATCCGTTTGACCATTCCGGCGAGGGGCCCGTCATGCGAGATCCCAATGGCGTGAGAAACCGAAAAAGCTACTCATCAATATTCTTTATCAAAAAAAGTCGAGAAAACAAGCACTTGGAGGTGAACGATGAGATCATCGTTAAACGGGCCAGCATTGTTGTTCAGAGTGCTGCAGTAGTGTAGGTTGGCCAAGTTGGTATACAACCAATTCGATTCAAGCGCCGGAGAAGGATCATCGTTCAGCTTACGATCATCAAAAAAATAGGTAGGGGTGGGGTGATCATTCCACCTCGCCACTCCACATGTTTATGATCTACCTTAAATAAATGATATTTGTTAGCATTGCCATGTGTTACAACGTAATACTCTGATCGAAAAAACAACCATTAAGTGGAAGTGAAATATAACCCGCTGAGAGGCACCATCTCGTTTCCTCCAATGAATACACACAAAACATATAGGCTCCTTCGATCATCGTTCATTGCGTGACGCTGGGCTCTAATAACCTGACAGCAATACCAGGAGGAGCGACATCTGTCATGGGGCGATATAGAGACATCGTTCATACTTTTGCTTCTTTCTTCCCTAAATGCCCACTCCTCTTCGAAATCGATCCATCCTTACCGAATATAGGAAAATAAGATAATTTGATTACACACAGTCATACAAGTTGGATATCCTACTGAGCCCTCTACTCCTTTTTTCTTTCAATTTTATGAAGGTGGTATATCTCTTGACTGTCTGCTATTAGGTAGTGTTAAAACGCAGAAGGAGAGGAAAAGCGATACTCGTGAAATTTGCTTTCTCCCTTTAGATGTTGCAGCAAATATTTGCTACCGACATTGCTACAGGCTCTAGTGCTTCTTCTAGTCTGTAATAAAAATAAACATATAATCAAGTCTCTGGCAATTTTGTAGACCCTAATCGAAAGTTTTAGTTGTGGCAGTCGTCATTGCTCAGAACATATTAATCAATCCATGAAGACAATAAGGGTAGTGCTAGGGCCTTTTGGGCCATGATCATCATCGGTTTTTGTCTCGGCTTTGCTTTTTGATCCAGGGGGTGGCACTCAATACCTTGGCATGCGAGACTTGTCAAGCATCAAAGGCATGTTTTGTATAGTGCATAATTGGCAGTTACACGAAATATCTGCAAGGTGTTGCGTCTTCCTTTCATTCCCGTATATTTCCTCATCCATGTCTACTTTCTCTGAGTAATCGCATTATACCTACATCTTTTTACATTTCCTTTTTTTTTATGAGCAAGTGACATGCCTCAGAAGAGCTATGTATGGGAAGCTATG